>VWZE01006839.1:1968453-1993536 GCA_013396675.1 Eubucco bourcierii | reverse complement strand
TTTTTAATGAGGTGATTCAGTTCAGGGTTCATAAGACACTCCTCTATCATCACTTTTATAAGTCAAAAGATGACAATATGAGTCCAAATCAGAGAGCTACACTGAGGGTCTCAATGGGGAGCAGCTTCTCACGAAAGGCTCTGTTACTCTTTCTAAAAGCAAGCGTAAGGGAATGGCAGGTACCACAGTTATGTACAGGGGGCACGCTATAAAACTTGTCTTACAATGTGAGCTCAGCTCTAGCAGGAAGCACATGCTTGTCAGCTCCTCTAATGTGGTTAGAATGACAGCTCTGGGGCAATAGCTGTAATTTATCATTCCAGTTGTCCTTAAGTCCCTATGTGGCTACCTGCAGCTATGCAGCTATCTTGCCTTCAGTAATCTGCCCTGCCATCAAGTTTTTCAAGGAGGGCATTTTTGACTGTTATGGTCAGATGCACGGAAATGAAACCCTGATAGAATTTTGGAGAACAGTGAGAAAGAAATCTAATTCTGTGAAGCCTGAAGTTAAAGAAGGGAAGTTTAAAGAACCTGCTCAAAGAAACCAATTTGTTCCAAATTACTTAAAAGAAATTTGTTAATATCTTGAATGAAGAGCAATAAAATACAAATTGTGTTTAAGGAATGCGTGCAGTGCAGTAATTGTGAATTTACCATGGAGAAATAAACCTTAAAATCTACAATTCTAAGCCCTAATGTCCTATAGAATTCAGATGGAGACCTTACTAAACAAACAAATAAACAAAAAAAAAAGACAAGCTTCAGAGTCCTAACAAATGAAGCTATCAGTGGCAGAAAAACACAGAGAAACAGTTTTAAGACAAAATCATTGTTTTATCTTTCTGTCATTAAAATGAAACTGCACCACTCAAATATATTGAGTAGTTGGGCCAGCTTCATTACTTACTTCATGGTTAAAAATGAGTCTCAGCTGCTTCTGATTAAAGATGATCTGACATGGACAAGGGACTTAGCACTTCTATGTAATTTTTCATATCAACATTTCTTTTGCTTCTGTTTCCCTGATATTTTCTTCTGGCTTGCCTTGCAATAGAAGCATGAAGATATACTTGAAAAATCTATACTCAGAAAGCATATTAGAGGACTGCATCATGTTCACTGCCTTACGAATTAGAAGAGGTGCTGTAAATCACCAACCAAGTCATCATTTTTTATCCCTCTTCTTTCATCATCATTTATCAGTTATGACACATGCAGCTTGGATGAAGTCACCTGAGTTAAACCGTGGAAGCCAGTCCCTTAATATGGCAGAACAATAATTTGTTTGCTCTGCTACATGCAACATGTTTTACTTAGGAAGCGTACCAGATAATGTCATCGCTCAACCATTCCATGGGATATTTATCCTCAGCTGCTTAAAGGAAACATCCTCAAACTAGCCTGCATGTGTCTCTTAATGCACACATTCCTCCAGATCAATAGTGCTGTTCCTTTGCTCTCTGGAAGTTTCATAGGTGACTGGGTGGCAAGAGGTACTTGTGATAAGAAAACAAACATGTTTTAGGGGAAAAAGAGCGGAGGTATATTAAAAATCAGATCAACAAGCTCAGATTGAAACACTGGTGATTTGTAATTTCTTGTTAGTCTAAAAGGTATTGGTGTAATGTGTCTCTGCAAATATATTACCAGAAAAAAACCCTAACCAGACAGTTACTGTACTTTGATATCAAAGAAAGAAACTCTGAAGCAGACAGGCACAACGTGCTCTATAAAATGTACAAGAAAGATAGGAGTAAGAACTGGCATGAATCACCATCGGAAGAGGTGAAAAGGAAGTCCTCTGAGAAATCAGAATGGTAATCTTGATTACTAAAATTTGTAGTCTGTGGACACAGTGATTTTTGAAGCCTGGCTCACTGTTTTTGGTGTTGTGTTCTAAATACACACATATTTACTACCAGAGTTAGCGAGCCAATATAGTGACAGGCTTCCATCATAATATGCTCATTTTTTTCCCCTTTTTTTCACTTTGTTTAGTGAAACTGCTAGCTCTCAGATTGTGAATGAGACTCCCTGCTTTGGCTCAACTAGCATTTTATTTCCATCAGAGGCAACTGCAATGCAGAGCTGCTATGTCTTCCTTGTAATGGGACCTCACCTTTGAAATAAAACTGACAGTAAGTCTACAAATACAGTGACTCTCTGCCTGATTAATTAAGTCTTCTTCCATGAATAGGCTTTGCTGCTATGCTGGATTTGGGAAAATGTGATCTAGAAGGTAATTTCTCAACAGCAAGCTAATTCTTGTGAACTAGTTCTTGTAATTCTTGTCAGAACTAGATAATCTTCAAGGTACCTTCCAACCCAAGTCATTCTATGAGTCTATAAGCTCTACCTTTAGCATATGATTTAAGGCACCTATGGCAGTGTCAATGTTATGACATTCAGGTGCAAATTTTCCAGGAAAACGTTTTTTTGATCATGTGCTGGCATTCATAAATTTCACTCTTCATGTTACTACAGTTTAATAAGTCTGATTTTCTTATACCTCAATTACATGTTTTAAAATGAAGTGGTATATGGAGTTATTTTCTTTCTCTGCCTAAACTCTTCCCACATTTCAGATATAATCATGTATAGTAACTGTAACTGTACATGCTTATGCCACTGGAAAATACTTGAGTCTGTCACATATAAGAAATATGTGATTCATTCAAATCTCATCAGTTCATTAGAAAGCATGTGAATTTCACCAGAGGGCAACAAATGATATGTTGATGAATCCAGCTATCATAATCTTGTTAGATTGACTGTCACAATGGGAAAATACCTTACTAAAAATACAAGACTTTAAAAGAGAAATATAAAGCCAGTCTGCTATAATGAGGCTATAAAATATGTATGTGCATTTTAAGAACCATCCATTGCCCCTGTGCAGACATGCAGTGTACTTGTTATTCTAGGAGGTTAGTGATGCATACATATGTCAGAGAAGCATGTCGTGCCATCTTCTCATTTCAGTCCACGAGAGACAAAACCAATTCAGCACTTAAGTGAAGAAAATGACGTATTCAGAGACAGAGGATTTTCTGTCTGGGTGGTGCTGCAGAGTACAGCAAGTCTCTTTGCAGCTCCCAGCTCAGCTATCTCACAGCTAGTGGTAATTCTTGCACTAAGTTATTTCACAGATACCAGTATGAGGAATGCAGTGCGTTCTCCAGGGTAATATTGAATAATTATTCCACTATGAGGAATGCAGTGCATTCTTCAGGGTAATATTGAGTAATTATTCCACTATGAGGAATGCAGTGCGTTCTTCAGGGCAATATTGAATAATTATTCCACTATGAGGAATGCAGTGCATTCTTCAGGGTAATATTGAGTAATTATTCCACTATGAGGAATGCAGTGCGTTCTTCAGGGTAATATTGAGTAATTATTCCACTATGAGGAATGTAGTGCGTTCTTCAGGGTAATACTGAATAATTATTCCACTGTGAGGAATGCAGTGCGTTCTTCAGGGTAATACTGAATAATTATTCCACTATGAGGAATGCAGTGCGTTCTTCAGGGTAATATTGAGTAATTATTCCACTATGAGGAATGCACTGCGTTCTCCAGGGTAATATTGAGTAATTATTCCACTATGAGGAATGCAGTGCGTTCTCCAGGGTAATATTGAATAATTATTCCAAGTGGAATCTGGCTACCTGTTGGCATAGTTGCCAAAAGTCCAGTCATTCACTTTAGGGGGTGGGACAAGTAGAGCTTTAAGACAACCACGGTTTCTGTTTGTTGCCTTTGTCATGTCCTGTGTCTGTGTAGCACATATTTTCCTGCTGCATGAAATTCTGTCTTTGGGACAGATGAGTGATGGAGTGAAAAAAGTTAACTCTAAACTGCTGGCTTTCTCCTTGGTCAAGATGGGAGTGAGTATCCATGAAATACCCTGAGAGTTCTTTGGCATTCATTTTGCAGCTTCCTGTTCATTTCAAGAACTTTATTTCCAAAGCCTTTAAAGTGGAAAGATTTGCTGGCAAACTTCAGTGAGAGGGCATGAACAAATGCAGTGGACAGAAGTCATGCAGTGGTAACTTTAGTAACGATCTTTATTTTTATAATTTCTTTTCATTTATATTTAGATTAACAAGCAGGCTATTCTGTTGTTCAGAAAAAGGTGTGAATACATGTTGGCATGTCTCATGCCTCTGTGTGGAATATGGTATACTATGGTATTTATCCCCATTGCAAGTCATGAAGAGCTTAAACTGATAACCCTGTTACTCAGTGCAGATTTCTGAATCATTAGGATTTTGATTATCCTAAGATTTCCTCATCCTGCAGGTGAAAACTCTTCCTAAGAAAAGCAATAGGACTCTAAAAAATGTTCTGATGTTGTCCAACTGCTGTTTCCAATTTAAAAACACAGTATTCCAGTGGAAAATTTCCAAATAGCTTGAGACAGAAATTGCAAAAAGGCAACTGAGTCCTTCAGCAACATTTGATTGCACTCACAGTAAAACAACAACAACAAAATAACAAAAAACCCCCAAACCAAACAGTACTTGTATTTAACCAGAATTCACGTCTTGCAGCTGTAATGGCTGCCTCACTGCATCTCTGAGGAGAGACTGGTTTTGCCTTCCCTACACATTCTGTTAGGAGGTAGAAATTCTCTCAGGTTCTCCTTGTACATGATGTGTCAGTGCTATCACCTGCTTCTGGGGTGTAATATGGCATGATCCAGCTGACATTGGGGAGCCCAGAACTGGACAAAGGACTTCAAGTCCTTTCTCACAAGTGCCAAATGGAGAGGAGGAACCAGTCTCTCCTTTATCCTGGCTCAGTTCTTGCTAATATAGTCTGTTATGCTGCAATGAATAGGCAAACTGCAGACTTACAGCTGGCTCAACTTCAGGATACCAGGTCAACATATACCAATACACCCTGTACTCAATATACTTAGTTGATGTATAATGAGATGTACAAAATTCCACTTTGTCTATGTGTAACATAATGCCCTTGCTCCTCAGAGTATCTGAATGCCCAGCTTATTTCTTACCCCCTGCTTTTCATGTACAAAGCTGCAGTTTGAACTGGTTCTCTTTCCCTACTTTGTGCCTTGTGGATTTAAGGACACCTCGAAAGAAACATTTCCCTGCTCCCTAATTTTAAGGTAAACAGAACCAGCCTTAATTGCTTTCAGGTCTGCAGGAGTCTTTCCACTGGCTTAGGATCAAGATCTACAGATTTAATAGGCATTTACCACAGATCCCCAGGCACAATCTGATATTAGGCTGTTACTAAATCAAACTGTTGTTCTTTGTTTATATAAAACTTTGAAAGAAACATGGATGAAAGAAATATATGCTTCATTTTCTCAAAACCCCCCATAGTTATGGACTACTTTGCCACTTGCCTTAGGCTTCCAAAATAGTCTATTTTATGTCCCTTCTATAATATGAAGAAAGTAAAACAGAGGAAAGATTAAAAGTATTCTAGGCATAAGCAGTAATGAAGTATTGATATCTAGAACTATTTTACCAAAGGTGTGACAGAAGGAAGACCATATTTAATGATTTTCAAGAGCTAATAACATTAGCCAGAAGCTGTTTGTTAGCTTGTGGGTTTTTTTCCTTAAAAAAAAATTAATTTTTTTTTCATTTACAATGTTTTTATATTTTTTCCCCCTAATACTATCAAATTAGGAAAATACTAAGAGGCTTTAAAATTTCTGCTTTCAGATACTAATTAAGAAAGCACTCACTTCAACATTTACATTTATGTAATTCAATTACAATTTTACCAATAGTGACCAAAATCCATAGTTATGTATTTCCATAATTATGTAGTATCATAATATTTCCATCTAATGTTTAGGAATGGTAAACAGAAAAGTTGGTATCAAACACCTGTTCGAAATAGGAGACCAATTTCCATTTACTTATACCTTTGGTGCAGCACTCTTCTTCCAGGCTTGCTTTTCAAAACTGCAACTGATCTCAATGTCATGTTTAAGTAGCAACACAATGGGACAAGAATAGGAATTTGTCACCAAGGTGTCACATTTCAAAACCTCTCACCAATTACCAGAAAGTTCCAGAGTTAAGGAATGTTTTGTAGATGAATTAGCCTACCTACCAAACTGATGATGTCAGATCAAGTATTATTTGCTCTAAACATTTTATTCGTTCATCTTCTTAGTCTATCCAATTTCTTAGTGAAATTTTTAAGGTGATTATTGATGTGACTGTTGTGGTATTGTGACCTTAAAGATATCTCACTTTTTTTTTTTTTTTAAACTTACATATTCACATACTATTGAATAACAAGAAATTAGAATAAAAGATTTTAAATAATAAAGGAAGCTAAAAGAATTTGTCTTTCAGAGTCATCTCTCTATGCATTTCAAGATAATAAATGTGTAGTTGTTTGATTTCAGTAACAAATGTTTGAAATTTTTATGTCACAGGTCTTCAAGGTACTAAGCAATAGAATGCTGGGCCAATAGTGGGCTTCTGAAACTTTTGGTTTTGTATGGTTCTCATCACTGTAACTTTAAGAGATACTTACATAGCAAATGCATCATTCTAAACTATTTGTGACAACAGATCTTTGGAATCTAAATGCCTATTGAATTTCTATCATGACTTCAGAAGCAGTCTTTTAAGTACTAAGTTTCTTTTTTCCAGTGGTCTCTGGTGTTTGGGATACACTGATGTATTGATATGCCTTACATACCATAAATCACATACCATCCATTCCATGATTGCTTTAGTGTTAAATTATCTCAAATTATCTTATTTGCTGCTTACTGATACAAAAAATTAAGCTGTCAGACCTTTCTGACTCTGCTTTAGTCTTCCACAATGCAAACTGGCATTGCTCCCTCACTCATACTAAAGATGGGAGCTCCAATAATTAAAACTCATCATGGACCTGGCCAACAGCAGTATCTTCTCATGCAGTTAATCAATTTTAGAATCACTTAATAGAAACATACATTTGAACACAAAATAATAAGACCGTGAAGTTGAAAACAAAATAGTAAAGCCCTTCACAAAATCTGTAATGTATTTCCTTACTTAGATGAATAATGAAATGTTTTCATTTGGATGAAAGTTTTGAGAAGAATGCTTATTCAAGCTGCTTGGGAGTACAAGTTAAAAAGTGTCAACAAAATTATAGGCAGTACCTGGATATGCAACAACAGTATGGATGGCTTCAGAGATAAGCAGACTGTTTTCTGGGTTTGAGAGTCCAGGAAAGAGCACAAATATCTCTTCTTGAGGTTGTCCTGTTANCACAACCTCCACCCGCAAAGCATGAAGAGAAATAGTCATTTCCTCCTCAACCTCCACCAATTTTCCTGACGTTGTAATTAAAGAGCTGACAGGGAAAGTGCAGTACTTGCTGTGAAATGAAATTGTTACACTAAAGAGAGTCCTAGACAGCTCAGTGATAAGATAATTTAGATGGCAAGGGAAGGTAGCTAATGTATATGTGGGTATAAATGACAAAGAGTGGAGATGCAAGCTTTTGAAAGTGTGGTTCAGACATCTCCTTTTGAGTCTGTGGGGAAGAAGGTGCAGGGCTTTACTTTGAGCTTTCCTGCCAGAAACATGGAGAGTCTGAAAACTATTGAATAGAAGCTTCATCTGAATGAGAAAGTAAGAGGCAGAAGGAAATTGACAGCAGGTAAGTGTTGTTAAAGCCGAACTGTGTGAGGAGGAAAAGTAACAAGTAGAAAGAAAAACATACTGGTTTCCTAAAGAAAAGAAGCCAAAGCATTTTGAAATATTGTTGCTTTTTAGATACAAGAAGGTATAATGAGAACACAGTAGCTGAACTAAAGAATAAAGAGTGACTGTTTTTTACCTTTCTTTTTTATTTTCTTTTTTAATAAACAAGACATGGTTAATTACAAAGAAATTACTTTTGGGTTAGTCTGAAAAAAGACCTAAAATATAAAGATATAAAGTCTGTTAAAAAGGGGGATTCAGGAGGACTGAGCATGTGGCGCAATATATATAAAAGGAGAATATCAGAAGAAAGGAATGACACTTGCAAATTTCCTGCCAACATAAACCAGTTGGACTGAAGTGAAAGATGGAAATGCCAAAAAAGTAATTATAGGAAACTTTTGAAGACTTTGTAGGTCTGCATGACAATCCAAAGTAGGAGGTATTAGCACTACAGTGCCCATAACAAAGGATCTCCATTACTCTGACATTTCAAAATATGAAAACCTTGAAGTGTTCATGAAAGGGGCTAACTTGAGTCACTCTAATGCATGCTGCTTGAACAGGCAGCGACACCCACTGCTTTATTTGTTTGCTTCAAAGAAAGGAGTCATGTAGGTAAGTTATTGGTATCTGAATGGTCAATGGCGATGAAAAATTAAACTGAAGATATCTTAAAAGGTTAGTAGAGAAAAATAAATATTTGAAGTATTGAGAATTTGTAAAATGCTCAAAAGGTTGTAATTCGAAAATGTATAGAGGTGAGTGACATGGTTTAAAAAGAAAGCTGACAAGTAATATCAATGGCAGTCTAAACAAAATTGAGAGGATTTGCTTATCTTTTTTCTTTTTTTTTTTTCTTACAGTCAATATTTTAGTGTCACAACCTTGTATAACTGGAAAAGTGGATCATCAGCTAGAGAATTAAATTACAATCTTAAGTAGTATCGTTTTAATATTACAGCCAATGTGAGGACAGAGATGTCTTGCAAGAAAGCTTACTCACGAGACATTTCCCATCCATAGTTTTGTAATATTGGGTTTGAGGGATTGAATAAGGTTCAAAACCAGTTCTGAGACTCTTTTACATTGTGTCTTGGCTATGTGTATAGATATTTAAAAGTTGACTTTAATGAAAGCTGTTTAAAAAAATCACAGGTGAATCAGGGCCTCCCTATCAAATGTAACTAAATTTCAGTGCTGTATAGAAATAGTAGACCAGTAAGCATGAGTGAATGCAAGCTGTAAAAATCAAGCCACTAACTGTTGAACATTCATAAAGAGCTTCTGGAGAACTCAAAGACTGTTAATGAACTTGCATACAGAGAACATTGGTCTGATATCCGCAGGCTAATGCCCACTGAAATGTCGTTGAAGAAATCTGTGAGAAAAGGGTAAATGGATTTCCACCAAACTATTCCTTCTTGTTAATGGAAAAATGCTTGAAGACAGAATCATGGTTTGTTTCTTATGTTTAGCATCAATCATTTCATAATGGTTTTGATGTCTAATTTGCTGAAATACATTCCAAAGTGCAATCAGTGCATAATATCTTTGCTTTTCCACCCATTTTTCTTTTCTTTCACTTCTCTTTCTGCAATTTGAACTCACCATTGTATTTCTTCCCATACGACTCTTGAAATTCATTGTACTTATTTGTTTAGAGTCTCTGAGTTCTTTTTTTTTCTTTTTTTAATGTAGTGCAATAATCCTGAAATGTTCACTCATTATAGTTGATGGCATCAAATCAGATTACCTTGCATAGCAACCGTTACCAAGAAAGTCAACATTTCAAACCATATAATCTGTGCTAACATTGTTAAATGCCTTGTTTTATTTTGTTTTAAAGCCTCATCTAACCTTTCTTCTTCAGTGAAAAGTTTTGGGGTTTTTTTTCCATATAGCTATTCATGATCTCAGCAGTAAAAAGAAACACAATCTTGGTAAGTGAAAGGCTGAACAGTTCTCATGCTCTCAAACAGTTCTGAGTAGTGGTCAAGAAAGAGTGAAGGCATGCTTCATTGCTAGAGGGCTTTGTTTATTATCTCAGAGAATTACAGGAAAAACCAAACTGTAAAGTGTTCACTGTGTTTATAAGCAAATTTAGATGTCTGGCATGGACAGCTCTGCACCGATAAAATAGTGCTAGTGGAGAGTCATAGAATCATTTAATCTGGAAAAGACCTGTAAAAAGACAGAAGAGAAGACTCTGCTTAATGGAAAAAAATTTAAAAATCTCTGTATGCCTATTGCTTTAGGTACTCTTGATAAATAATGGACCAACACCAAGGGAAGCTGGTAGAAGAGAGACATCAACAAAGGTTTCTGACACTAGCTGTGGTAGCAGCTAACTGATGTCTCAAAATGGTATTTACATTTCTCTATTTATAACATGGCCTGTTTGCTGCACATTCTGCCCACAGGTCCAGCTGATTGTGATAGTTGTGATATGTTGTCCAATCTATGAATTCTTTTTTTTTTTTTTTTCTTCAATTTTGCACCCAGGGATCTCCTAATTCCTGTGCTTGTCCAGGTTAGGGCCTTTTAAGAGGCCTTTTCCCCTTCATACTTCTCACATAGAAAAGTAAATTTTACAAGGACTCCCGTCTCCTAAAGGACATTTTTGTTAACAAAAAGCAGTATATGTACTTAGCATGGTTAAGTAATTAAAAATAAAAGATAGGCTAACTGAATTTCTCTAAACCTTGTCTTGATTATAGTCAGAAAGTCAACTTATTTAACACTGTGTTAAACCAACTAAACTTGTGATGATGATACTGAACTATACATGATTCAGAAACAGCCACTCCTCACACGTGCACCACTCACCAGGCAATCCATGTAACTCTTTAGAAGTGTTCATCCTTATTCATGGTTCTTTGTAACTATTTTATTCTGCAATAAGCAGAGCAAATATGTTTTATGGTGATGTCCAATTCTTCTCCCAGTGAATCAAGATCTTAGTGGAATGAACTATAGTACATCATAAAGAATTTTATATTGAGAAATATGGAAAGAGCCAGCAGGTTTCACTATCATTCACAAAAAAAAGTTGGAGGAGGTAGTGGCCTCTTCTACCCACAGCCTGTACACTTGCTGGAGCACTTATCTGATGTGTTGAAGCGCTGGGACCAAAACTCTTTCCACTTGATTTAGAGCAAAGACTTGAGCTTGGTTCTTCCACATCTCAAGAGAGTATGATAACTCCTAGCTTGTAGGAAACTCTGGAATGAGTAAATATCAATCTCCATTTGAAGAGGGCCTACTTCATGTAACTAAATATTAATTCAAGGAAAGAATGACATCGCATAACGTAATCGCTGGAGTACTCAACTGGCTGGAAGGACAAGTGGATTCCAGCCTGTTCCAGTGAGTGGAGTCTGCCACTCATTACTCTGGTTTTACTCCATTTTGTGTTTACAAAACATGAACTCTCTAATGCCTGAATTCCCTTGCCTCTTCAGAAACTTTTATTCGCCGACGTGAAAAGATCTGCTTTGACATTGCTGCTTTGCTTCTCAATATTTTATTTTGCTGAAATTTTGAAAATTATATTTGAAATACTTTTGACTGTTATGTAGATGCAAATTTCAGCAATAAAAGGATGCCCTGAAGTGTTAGTTCTCTGGGTTTTTTTTCTTGTCAAAGTTTATCGAAGAGTTGAAATACAAATCAGACTACAGATGTTTGCAATTATCTTGGCAGGAGTTTTTATTATTGTTATTATTTTTGTTTTTCATTCTTAAACACCTCAGCTAGTGACTGTTTATTTAGTGCAGGAAGTCTTACATGGATTCCTTTGACAGGAAAGGAAAATTAAAACCGTAGTTGTTTAGGCCTCCTAACACTTTAAAAATATTTGTTCCAGTTTAATTAAATGCAGATTAAGTTCAGGCCACAAGGTTTAAGCTTGCCTGTTTTAATTTGTCAGAAAACTGAAAAAAATATACTAAACATGGACTGGCATGAAGAACTCCTTTCTCTCCCAGATTATTAGTAATTTAATAAAATGTCTTTGTGGAATTTTAAAATTATCTAGGCCAGATTAATCAAAATAATCCTTCCTGCTGTGGGACTCCCTCACAGTTAACTCCAATTTCTTAGCTCACTGTAGTTGCACTTGAATGGTCTGAATACCACTTCCATTTATTTTGGGATGTAAAGAGATTATTTAAATTTATGTAGCTCTCAAGTGTGCCAATCTCCCTAAGGCTCTATGTGTCTTTTGGCACATCTTTTGGCAGCCACAGTATTAAATATGGTAAGCAGATACAAAGATGATTAAGGACTGATTTGGCATTTGTACAAAATATATTAAAATGTGTATTCATTTAATAGTGATTCAAAATCTCTTACTTTCACTGTATGTGAGAAAGCAGTTTCAGTTTAAGTGTACAGATAAATCACTGTCTATGATGATGAGTTTGTCTTTGCTGGAATATTTGTGCTGAAGAATGGAAAAAAAAAATTAAAGGAGAAATTCTAAAGAGATGAAGGAATTTCTGTGGCTGCAGTAGGGTTTGAACAAAATAGTAGTTGATAACCAGTTTTGTTACCTCTCAAAGGCTTCTATAAGAGTGGTATTTTTTTACTGTTAATGCATGAAAGAATATAACTTCCCTTAACTATTAAATAGTATTTTATTTGGAGTATTTTTTTCATGTTTCACAAACTATACCCTCTTATCTTCCAATGTCTCTCTGTTAATATGATCGTGTAGTGACAGAAATTTTTAGTTCTTCCCTCGTTCCATGTAAACCTCCAGTAACAACCACAGAAAGTGCTTGCACAGTTGAAGCATATGGAGTCACAAAACAAACAAAAGCATTCTGTAACCCTGAAATTCTATAAACGCAGTTTCTGCAGACTTCAAAACCAGAGCCTAATTACAAGCACACAAGTCAGAGACTTCACTTGACTTTAACAATCTTTGTTTTCCCTTTTATATTTCCTAAGTCATTTTGGCAGTCTTTACTGGTGTTAAAAAGAAGGTTCTCATCTCCTAACCAGGGATAATTGTAAATGGCCTTGCTGTAGTCTCAGTTTTCACTACATCTGGTTAAAAAAAAGAAAAAAAAAAAAAAAAGAAGGAAAAATAAAAATGTTCAAAACCTTATCCTTGACTAAAAATAGTGCACTTTTCAAAGTTAGGTTTAGAGTTCTGGTTTTGAGAAGTTCCCAAAGAGGCTCAAACTTGTTCTCCTGTTTCCACAAGTATTGCTAAACATACTGCTAGTCCTTCCAGAGTTTACATTGTGTAGTAGCTGAAGAGTAACTTTAGCATTTCTGAACTTGTGAGTTACCATTTTTGCCAAACTGTCCAAGCTGAACTGTTATCAAGAAAGAGGAGGGTTGAAGATATTTACCTTAGTATAACATTCATAGAATCATAGAATGGTAAGGTTGGAAGGGACCTCAAGGATCATCTAGTTCCACCCCCCTGCCATAGGCAGGGACACCTCCCACTAGTACAGGTTACTCAAGGCCTCATCCAATCTGGTCTTGAACACATCCAGGGAGGGAGCATCCACAACCTCCCTGGGTAACCTGTTCCAGTGCCTCACCACCCTTACTGTAAAGAACTTCCTCCTAACATCTAGTCTAAATCTCCCCTCTGCCAGTTTAAACCCATTGCCCCTTGTCCTGTCATTGCAGGACCTTGTAAATAATCCTTTCCCAGCCTTCCTGTAGGCCCCCTTCAGATACTGGAAGGCTACTATCAGGTCCCCTCGAAGCCTTCTCTTCTCCAGGCTGCAGAGCCCCAACTCCCTCAGCCTGTCCTCATAGGAGAGCTGCTCCAGCCCTCTGATCATCTTTGTGGCCCTCCTCTGGACCCGCTCCAACACTTCCATGTCCTTCCTGTGCTGAGGGTTCCAGAACTGCACACAGTACTCCAGGTGGGGTCTGACGAGAGCAGAGTAAAGGGGCAGAATCACCTCCCTTGCTCTGCTGGCCACGCTTCTCTTGATGCAGCCTAGGACTCGGTTGGCTGTCTGGGCTGCATGTGCACACTGCAGACTCATGTTGAGCTTTTCATCAACCCAGACTCCAAGGTCCTTTTCCTCAGGGCTGCTCTCCAGCCATTCACCACCCAGCCTGTATTTGTGCTTGGGATTGTGCCTACCCAGGTGCAGGACCTTACACTTGGCCTTATTGAATTTCATGAGGCTGGCCTGGGCCCACCTCTCCAGCCTGTCCAGGTCCCTCTGTATGGCATCCCTGCCCTCTAGCAAGTCGACTGTGCCACACAGCTTGGTGTCATCTGCAAACTTGCTGAGGGTGCACTCCATTCCTCTGTCCATGTCACTGGCAAAGATGCTAAACAGCACTGGTCCCAGCACTGACCCCTGAGGGACACCACTTGTCACTGGTCTCCAGGTGGACATTGTGCCGTTGATCACCACTCTCTGGGTTCGACCATCCAGCCAATTCCTTATCCAGCGAGTGGTCCATCCATCAAGTCCATGTGTTTCCAGTTTGGTGACCAGGATGTCATGTGGGACAGAGTCAAATGCCTTACTCAGGTCCAGGTAGATGACATCAGCTGCCTTTCCCTTGTCCACTGTCGCTGTGACTTCATCATAGAAAGCCTAGTATCCTAGTATCTCCAAATATTTTAGTATTGTTTTCTCCTCTAAGAAGATGTTTTAGATTAATGTCAAAACCACATGGCTCAGGAAAGTATTTCCTGAGAAATTATTTCATTTAGAAGGTAACTCAAATATTTATCTTCCACATCTTTCCCATTCAGCTGTTACCTTCTGGATGCTAATTTCCATTACCTTAAAGTTTATTGGTTTGACATTTTAATATCTGTCCTCATGAAAGTGAAAAGTGATAACTGAGCAGTAGCAGTGAAAATTCAGTATGGCCAGATTCCTTAAGATCTTGACTCTATTTTCCAGAGCGTAAGAATTTATAATTATTGATTTTATTATCACTAAGGTCCATAATATGTTTACTGTAAGCCCCAAAGTCTTCTTCTCACTGGGAACTAAAAAAAACCCTGGATTTTATCTCATCCGATCAACACAAACCAAAAAATTCCAAGACAATCCAAAGGCTTATTGGAAATTTTGGGGCAAGGACAGGTCAATATTTTCTTTGTCTATTAAGTTATGTGAATTCCGTTTTTTTCCCCTCATGTAATATGGAGGTCTTAAACTAAAGTAAAATGAAAAAAAAAAATTGTAAATAATCAAAGGTTTTACAAGAATGGCTGAGGTCATGATAATCTAGTAAAATAGCTTAATTGGCCAGTACAGTAATAAATGCTGAAAAATTATTACTGAAAGCTGATCTTCACTGAAACAAGAACAGCACAGAGAGAGTCCTTGGAAAAATGACAAAAGATTTGCTAATTTTCATGATACTTTGCAAATGTTACGGCTGCAGCTGGACCCATTTGTTCAGATCTATATGTGGAAGGGAACAAGCCTCCCCCACCTCTCTCCCCTTCCCCCCTACTTTCTGACAGACACTTTGGGAAAAATATCTTCCTCAAATGTGTTCAGACCTTTCCTTCCAGCTGATATAATTGTGCCAAAATCCATGGAGAATAGAATAGAGAGAATATCTACATGCAGAAATAGAGAATGCAGCAAGAGCAACTGTGAAGCAGAGAAAACATATAGACTCATAGACTCATAGAATCAGCCAGGTTGGAAGAGACCTCCAAGATCATCCAGTCCAACCTATCACCCAGCCCTAGCAATCAACTAGATCATGGCACTAAGTGCCCTGTCCAGTCTTATCTTGAACATCTCCAGGGATACTGACTCCACCATCTCCCTGGGCAGCCCATTCCAATGGCCAATCACTCTCTCTGTCAAGAACTTCCTCCTAATATCCAGCCTATGCCTCCCTGGCACAACTTGAGACTGTATTCCCTTGTTCCATTGCTGGTTGCCTGGGAGAAGAGCCCAACCCCACCTGGCTACAACCTCCTTTCAGGTAGTTGTAGACAGCAATGAGGTCTGCCCTGAACCTCCTCTTCTGCAGGCTACACACCCCCAGCTCCGTCAGCCTCTCCTCACAGGGCTGTACTCCAGGCCCCTCATCAGCTTCATCGCCCTTCTCTGGATGCATTCCAGTACCTCAACAATTGTTATACTAATAACAATAAATGTTATATTAATAACAATAAAAAGGAGTAATCAAAAGGGGAAGAAACACAACTATAGATCTTAATTTTCTGTGTTAGATTTCTTTTCCACAGAAGATATTATTAAACTGCTAATTAATTTTGCTGCAAGCATGCCAGCCTGCAGATCATTTCAGACTTCTGTTACATCATGTTATTTGGTGGAATTAATATGATACACAGGATGGCAGTTCCAAACATGCTTGTGAAAAATACTTTTAAAGTACTGAGCATTATGCTGGGCAGTGACAGTAGAGTGTTTCATTTTGAAAACTAGATAATCTTTCCAAATATTTGTTAAGGAAAGATATTAATGAAAAATGCCAAGTTAACTTTTCACAGTACTTTAAGAACTGCAATTTTTTGGGTTAGTTTATAATTTCCAAGGTGAAGACATTTAGACATCTGACTTTTAATATACTCAAGCTAGTTTCAAATTAGGTAGATATGAATATTCAGACTTTTTTGAAATGCAGGTGATTGAAGTTGTCTTAAGTTGAACATCAAAGATCATGAATTATTTTGAAAGATTGAGAGGTAAAGCCAGTATATACTAAGCAATATAATCTCTACAAATATTGAAACTCACAGTTATTGTCTATATTTCTAACATCTTAGCAATGCTTTGAGTAAGACAAATTTTACTTCACTCAGTTTGAATAAAATTCAGGTAAATTAGATATATTACTTAGAAAAAAAGTGATCTTGTTTTATCATAAAGGTATGAATGCTCTGTAAAGAACTTGCATGTCTCTGTACCTTAATACAGAGAGGAGAGGGGAAGGAAGGGAAGGGAAGAAAACATTAAAAGTATTAGTTTCTTTACAAGAGATATATTCTCTGTGAAACAAATAGCATTTCCCTAAAGAGACTGTAGAGCAGCATCTAAAACAGCTTACATCTTTCTCAGTGCTAGAACAGAAATTGGCAATTTTGTCTGAAATACTTCTAGCTCCTAACTATCAGCAATATGGACATAGAAAGACAAACTGCTGCACTGTCACATACTGATGATTCATTTAAGCCTCAGAGAGATATAATATCATTAATGAAAGTTTGGGTACTAGAATAGGATGAAATGCTTCTGCCCTTTGTTTTCCCCCATCTTTTCTGTTTCTGAATATACCCAGGATACCACTACCTTAACAGTTAATCAATTTTTTAGACTAATGGTTTTTGTGTCCTTTTGTTAGAGGTTCCCCCTCCTATTCCTTGAGCAGCTGCTGTTTTCTCTGAACCATAGCAACCAGTCAAGCAAGCAGAATAAGTAGCTCCCTCAGAAATCAACACTAGCTCTGCCCCATAAATGATTTGTTGAAGAATACTTCATAGCAACCATTTCCATCCACCATTACTAGGCTTAGAAATATTATTTCTCGTGAATGAGGAAGATTATCAAGAAGGGCAACTTTGGTAATCGTACCAACAGTTCTCTATAGTCTTCATGCAGATGCAGTTCAAAAATTCTGTTGGTGTTCTTCTGTATAGTTTGGATCCTAGCACTGTAAGAGTCACTCTTTGTGGGTGTGTGTAGCAAGGAAGTAGCCAGCTTGTAGTGGCAAAGAGCTTTTGAAAAGCCCATATGGCTGGAAAAGAGTAGCCTGGCAGATCTCCTCTTATTTGGTATCTTCCAGTTGGTATTGCAGCAGCCTAGCAGAAACAGGAGCACTATAAAGTGATTATTAAGAGTTACTGCACAAGCTTGGCACAAGCAGATGCTTCCATACCTCTTCCACAGTCTGTTGAAGCTTACTTATCTGACCTGGAGAAGACGTTGCTTGTTTCTCGCTTTCTATGAGAGACAGGGTAAGAAATACCTCTGACTTTCATATTTTCCTGCCTAGTAAGGGCTTGTTGTGTTAAAAAAATCATAGAATCATATAATCAACCAGATTGGAAGAGTCCTCCAAGCTCATCCAGTCCAACCTATCACCCTGCCCTATCCAATCAACTAGACCATGGCATTAAATAATGCTTAAAAATGTTTTTGGAAGAGGAGGGTGTGAAGAAAAATCTGCTACTTTTTTACTATTCTTCTCATATATTGTTTAAGCAAGTGTTTGAAGAGAACAAGTCTTTAAAAAAAATGTAAGAACAGTAAAATATATTATAAATTCAGGATCACAAGTTAGGTAAAACAAGGATGCTGATTTACATATGCTTGTAGAATGGTTAAAATAGAAATCTGAGTATGTTTTAACTAGATCTCATCACTACGTTTGTAATTCCTAAAATGATTAACGCTATAGAAACAGACAAGTAGGTATTTCCAGGATTTGTAATGAAATCAAGTAACTACCTCAACAGAAATATTTTTGCTCTGCTTTGTATTTTTATTCAAAATGTGATTTCAAATTTGTAAGAATAGTTATGCAGTTCATTTCTACTGCAGCCAGAACATACATGACTTTCACTTCACTGGGACAAGGCATGCACACCATATCATTTAACTTGCGTTTGAAGACGAAAGAAAATGAAAATATGTTTTAATAGTTTTTAAGGAAGTCTATCATTAAAAATTAGAATACTGTGACTTAAGGTAGGAGACTACTTTTAAACATACAATAAAATAATCCCCGCCTGAAAATCCATTATTATACCCAATGAACATTAAGGTGAATATATCAAATTAGCAAAAATTCTGGAAATTTCCTCTGATATACTATATTAATGGTTTATAATGGGATCTTTTGGCAACAGTTCACTAAGAGAGCACTAAAATTCATCTAACTAAAGATTAAAGGTTAAACCGGTTCACAAGATATTTGAATATGTACATTTATACTTTACAACCTTAATTGGAATCACTTGAACAGTGAATAAAAAAAGCTGTCTTCCAATACTGCGTGTTGTATGTACTGATGTGATTTTCACTGCAAGAAGCTAATGAACCTCCATTCATTTTGAAATTGAAATTAAATTTAAAAAAAAAAAAAAAAAGAAAGAAAAAGAGAGAAAAGAAAAAGAGAAGACTTACAAAGCCAGTACCACGCTAATGAAAATAAAGCTCAGGCTCCTAAGAATGACTCCTTTGCTGTTGAATTTCACTAAAGAGACCTACTTGTTCTGGATAACTTTGAACAGTCTGAAGTTTTCAAAGCACTGTGCAAGGTATAATTAATTTTAGCAGTTTCCAGTGGGATGTAGTTTTCCTCTTCAGTCAGCTGTTTGTGAAAATATTGTGCCACTGTCTGAAGAAAAGTAAGAAAGTCATCTCCCTGGGTTACTTCATCTGAACAAAATATTGTCACTCACTAAGGAGAATTGTTCTAGCAAGTTTCAGCAGAGTGCAGTCACTTTCAGGGCTGCTTCAAAGCGAAACTACACCACCTTTCAGTTGATACATAGGATAGTTGGAACAAGAGACAATAGGAATAGTGCATGAGAAACTTTTTTTGTTTACTTTGGTTTTCAGATTAAAAAGCCCAACCGGCTCTTCATTTTCTCTCTCTCTCTCTCTCTCTCTGTTCTTTTTTTTCATGCTTGTGTCTCAAGTTTAATTAAGCATTATGAATTCCTGTAAATCTGGGAGACTTAGCAAAGGCTTAGATATGCTTGCCTGGCAAGAACACTGTTATTTTCAGACTAGTTTTAATTGGATGGTGGAAAAAACCCAGTTTATTGCAATAAGTGAATCAAATTCATGGTAGAAGCTAATAAAATGCTTCCAGCAAAAAAGAAGAAATAAGTTATCTAGTCTGATGATATAGCACTTGATGTAGAAGCAAATCTTAATGTGAGGGGCAATAGTTAAAAAAAAAAACAACAGAGTTGAACAGCCTCTTAGACTAGATCTTATCCATATAGATTGTGCTGCCTTTAGTCACTAAGTTATGCATGCCACCATGATGACGTCACTTCAAGGTCCTCAATTAATCTACCCTGGTTTATGATCTTTCACACCTTTCATTGTGGTCAAAAACCTTGTGAAGGTTGAAGTGGATGCTAATATTTATATAGCACTTAATATAATTGGGTCCTGACCTGGCTAGGCACAATAGTTACATATATATATATATATATATCTATATATAAAAAGAGTAGCTGCAGGGCTCAGTATGCACTACTTCCTAGACCTGAGTCTCTGCTGGTCCTCTGGGCACAGGAAATATCAGATATATTATGACACACTGAGTGTGGTCGGTCAATAAATTAATATTTAACAATCAAGAGAGATTAGGAACTGAATGTTAGCTTTAGAAAAACACTCCAAAATTCCAAACTAAGCTGCTTCCCTGAAAACAATACACAAAGTCCAATAGAAACCAATTAACTTGAAAGGTTAAATAGACACTTGCAGAAGTACTATACTTAAGGTTTGAAAAATACAGGTTTAGGAAGAGGAATGACCTAATATAGAAACGTTAAACATATAGTTTGAAGAAAACCCTCAACAGTTGAATGGGGAAGGTGTAGAAAGGGACTCTTTTTCCTCTCTACATATAGAAGGTAACCAGAATTCTGACAGAGAGCCAAGGTTTGATATTTCTTAAAAAAAAAAAAGAAGTAAAAATATAGGCTAACAAAGAAGTGGAAGTTAAAGACATGTTGAGGTACCTCTTAAGAAAGTTGTTATTTTTTCCTAAAATAGTCTGTTTCAAGGAAGTGTGTAGCTCTGGTTTTTTCAAAGTTTTCCTTGAACATCACTGTAGAAATACATGTATGTGGTGAACCTACAGAGCAGTCTCCTCTGTGTCACTCAAAAGCCTAACAGGCTTTTCCTGTCAGCCATTGAGGCATATTTTAATAAAAGAAGGCTGCAAGGAGAACCCAAGGAGAGACTGAAAGATACAAGTCAAAGTATATGAGTACAAATATCTCAAATACAGTCCCCAAGTGTTGTTATATCTCCTCAACACTGGAAGTGATACATTCCTCAGCATACAATTGACTCCAATTCCTTTTACTTTTCAAGTAAATGATCTAGCTGTTGCTTTGGCCTTCTGTTTATATGTGCTTATAAACCTGAGAATGAGTGAAAGGAGAATCAAAGATGAATTATTGAAAGTGATATAAGATTGCTAAATGTCTGACCTGTTTCATTTCAAAACTTTCAGCACTTGCAGTCGCACAATCTTATTAAAACAATGAAACTTTGTTTTACTGTATTATTTGGACCTTTGTGGAACACGAGTCATTTCATTTTTATCTGTGTTCTATGTAGGAACACAGTAGTCTGTGTTAGAACATGCAGACAACTATAATAGCCTTTCTAGGTGAAATCCTGCTAACTCTTTTCTGATTTTGAAGATGTATTTCTCTCACTTTTTGTGAGATTGTCCTATGCTGCTGCTAGAAAAGTGGCTTATGTTTGTCAATAAAAGCCGATGATACTAGCTCCTCTTCTAAGAAATGCAATGCATTTTACTAGAGAAGTAAAGCTGTACATTTTCATGACTTTAAAGATTGATTATTCTATATCCATTTTGATCATAAAGATTGAAATATTCTGCCAGTCCTTGCTGCTGTCGCAGTTCTGTCTTCTTTCATCCTTTACAGATCACACAGCTTTCTGTGTCTCAGGTTTGACTGCATGTTCATCAGTTGGTCCTATCAAAATCCACTTTTGTGCTGCACAGGGCCAACTCTTGCACATTCTGGGGAAGATAATGAAACATTACTGTCTGGTATGTTTGAGCAACAGTTCAATGTGTTCACACTTCCTTGTATCAGCTAACACGGTAAAACAGGTTTCTGGTCATGATTGTCTCAACAACATCCATCTAATGAAGAACTCCCCTTATAGCAGCTGAGGAAAAAAATCAGGGACATCTGAGGACATGTTTACAGAGCTCAAAGTCAGCATGAAGCAGGGCTGCATTCACTATCTCGATATCTCTCTTGGGAAATTATGCTGGGAAGCACAATATAGAGGACATAAGGTACAGCAAAATGTGGCTTAGAGGCTCCAGAAACTTCCCCTCAGTGAGGTGTATGACAGAAATCAGAAGTGGTGCACTCTAAGTTTGATCTTATTGTGACTTTTTTAAAGAGCTTTTAGATCCTTGTCCTATATTAAAGCTAGGCAAGCAAGGAGGCAAAAAAATAGTTTTCTGATTTTAAAAATCATCAGTTCCACTACTAGCGAGTATTTCAGGGTAAATAAATTATTTAGTTATAGGTTTGTCTATTTGGATTATTTTCTTTTCCCTGAACATCTATAACACCAATTGATTTCAAAAGGCTTTGCCACTTGAGGCTCCAGCTGAAGTGGAAAAATTAAAACCAAGTATTGCTTGCAAGTACAGTAGTGGTTCTAATACACCACATTGAACAGAACTGTCATTATAAGAGGAAAAAAATGCCACAGAAGAAATCAAATAGCATTTTAAGAAAAAATGCTACCTTAGAGGTGCTGAAACTCAGTCTTCAGTGGTGCACTAGGCTGTATGGGGTTTTACAGGTCTTACATTTAACAGGAAGATGCAGTTGTTTGAATGCTGCAAATGTATGCCCATGAACACATGCACCATGGGAAACAAACATGAGGATCTAGAGTCCGCAGTGACAGAACTGTGATGTTGAATTATGTGGAAAGACAACTCATCTGATTGGAGTGCTGCAATGGATGGGAAGGTCAAACAGAGGTTCCAGGTATATTCTGCATCAGTAATTTTTTAGATTTCCCCCTCCCCCATAGGTATTAGCATCGATACAGAGTAAGAGACCAGAGAATATGCACAGCAGCTCACCTCAGCTTCAACCTTAAGCAACATTAGCAGCTAATCCAGCCAGTGGTCTAATCCAGACTGAAAAGCTGTTTTTAAGGATCAGGCAGTGTCAGGTGCATCAGAAAGGTCAACTGTCACTAAAATTAATCTGGTGCTTTATACCCCTACCTAAAGGGCTAGTTCTAAAAAACAAAAATTTGCTGAGAGAACACTTGGGGAAAAAAATAAAAAATATTATGTGAGAACTTTTCTCCATGTTCTTCTTGCAGTAGTTTTGCACTGCTGAAGTATTTTTTCTGTATGAAAAAGTTTGAGGGAAGATGGGGTACTGCAGATGAGAGGCTTCTTGTAGTTAAATTCCACTTCTCCATGTAGGAAGCCTTACAGTGGAAGGAGTTGGGAGAGATGGCAAATTCTGTAGTACCTACAACTCCTTCACGCTAAAGTCCCAGCCACTCTATTTGTCTGTTTTTTTCCTTGTACTCGGCCATGTAACACTGGCTAGATATCTTCCTCTTCTGAAGACAAATTAAGAGGAGATTGAGGACAAAGGGGAAGAGCTGTGCTACCTGACAGCTGAATTTTCTGTGCTGAAATCTATGAATGAAGGCACCCAACCCTGTCTATTCTTTGTCTCTGCTCCTCAGGAGGAGGGTAACCATCTGGAAAAGGGAGGGGGAAATTGTGCTTGCAGTGGAATCTTATTTTTCTAAAAGAATATTAGATCTCCAGAGGGCTATTTTGAGACACACAGAGCAGTCTAAGCTTTACTAAACAATCATATTTATATAAAATCTGCCTGTGAAAGTATTGTAGGGTATAAAAATCCCTAGAAGAATAAATCTTCTTCTTCCTGATGGGGATAGATTCTAAGGTCATCAACTATAAGTATCAGATGAGTCTCACATGAATGCTTTGGTCCAGAGCTGCACTGGTAATAAACGGGATTTTTATTACATTTCTAAGTGCTCCATGACATGTGTTAAATTACTGCAGGCTTCACAAACTGCAGCTCAGAAGTCTTGCACAATTGGACGGTTCAAATTTGTTCCCTTTGCTCTATTTCAACACAGTGCTTCAGCTTCTCTTGCAGAAGGAAAATAAATCCTTTTGTTTCTTTTATTCAGTTTCTGGTCAGACCTGTTCAACTTTTGTATGATTATGGTAAAATAACTTAAGACATGTTGTCACCAAGTGGAATGCTCCCTCACTTGTGTTTTCAACTGTGATGGGCTCTTCCATTTGATACATTTTTTTAATCAGCAAAGTAGTTTCTATCTAAAGTACAGGATCTAAAAGCTCTTCTCATCTTATGATAGCTGGATACATCTCAGCTTTCTGTGAGGCTGATAAGATGCACTCATCTCCTCTTGTCTATTTCATCTAGACTAGATCAGGGCTTAGTGTACCAAGTGGGACATCTGTATCTGCCCCTGTCCTAAACAAGGTCTTAGCTCAATAGAAACAGTAATAAATTCAGAGATACTAATCCCAAGATTTTTTTTTTTTTTTTAAAGATTAAACTTTCCTTAAAACCAGTGAATGTCTTTCACAAAGTCTCATTATCTGGGGTGTGCTTCAAAGCCTATTGAGTCAATGCATGTATTTAAATCAGTGTTGGGTGAGAATGTTAACTCCCTTCTGCATTTGGTCACTTTCACTCCATTGCAAAAATCATGACTGAAAAAAAGATGCTCTAACTAATTTTGAATCAGAGCTTGCATCTCTCAGCCAAGCTTCTCAAGAAAAAGACACAACAATAAAGTATTGTGCACAAATTCAATGCAAAAATGAAGTGAGTTGTGGCATTTTGGTTTTATCACAACAGGAAAAGCTAAGGACACATTCAAGGCTTTGCTTTTAATGAAACAATTATGTCTGAACTTCCTTAGCAAAGCTGACTACCTAGTCCTCAGCTTATACTTCTATTTTATTTAGTACTTGAAATGAGTAACAATAAAAATAAACAATAAAACCTCCTTGCATTTAAAATCAGGTCTCTAAAGGCAAAAGCATCAATATTGCCGGTGGATATTCCCTATGAGCAAAGACTGAGAAACTTAAAATGCAGAACTGTAGCCATTCTGTGACAATCTCTGTGAGTGAAACATTGAGAAATCTTCAAGAATATTTCTTGTTATTCATTTACTTGTGGCAGACATCTATCTCCACACCTTTGCAAAAATAATCTGAGAACCTAATGTAATCTTGAGATAGGTGGAGCCTTATTCTGGCTAAGCTATTCTTGTCTGACAGAGGAAAGAATATGGACTTTACTGGTTTCATCTTTTAAAAATTTTGAAAACAACTGCAGAGGAAACAACCTCTATAATCTTTATTCAGAATAGGAACTAAATCATTAAAGTTTAACAGTTTTGGTTAATTAGACTGAAAATGCCTTAGCAAATATTTAGTGAATTGTATAGTGAAGGAAATATTTTTGTACTTACAACTTGTTTAGAAGGAGAAATCTTAGAAGGTTGCTGAAAAATAACTAAGGAGAGAATTTAAAGTAAAATAGAAGTCTTTACTGCTGTCTTTACTGTTCAGATCTTTTTTTTTTTTT
>VWZE01006839.1:1924189-1968445 GCA_013396675.1 Eubucco bourcierii | reverse complement strand
CCTGTTTTTTTTTTTTTTTTTTTTTTTTTTTTTTTTTTTTTGTTTCTGGAAGCAAGCTTTTAAGTTTAGCTGGCATCATAGTAGATCAGTTAATGTGATGTTTTATATATATGTAAACATCAAAAAATCTGTTATGTTTTTCATTTCATTCAGTAGTGGAAAAATGATTTTGGGGGTTCTTAGCTATTCTAGGTGAAAAGTATAAAATACTAACATGTCATTTATCTTCTACTTATATTAGCTTCTTAGGTTTTTTTTTTTTTTAGTTTGAGATGAATTGTCAGATAGAATTAAATCCATTTGAATACCTTGTTTGTGTGTTTATTCATTTTTTATTTTCAAGAACAAAGCAGGAGGAAACTTTTATGTTCTCATCAATGCATGATTTTTTCCCTAGTATTTCAGGTTTTCTGTAAAGTTAGGGCTTAACTTACAAAGCTGCAATATTTTTTTCCTGAGAATCACAATAGTTTCAAGTATTCTTCTGATAGTGTCCTTGGGCAAATTTATATTTCTTTCCACCAAATCATCTCTCCCATCTGTTGGCCATTTGACAGACAGTTTAGCTTCCACAGCAATCTTCCCTTTTAACCATATTTTGGTCATGGCTCATATTGTTTCAGCTATTTGTTTCCATTAAAGATTTCAATATCTCTTTACATTTATTTTAAGGAGCAGCTATTACGCCTACTAGCTTCAAAGAGATTTAACCCAACTATTAGCACAAGGGGGCTTCATAACTACAGAATTATGTTTCATTAGTCCTATCCATCAAAACATGATTGTCGGTATCATGGGGAAGTTCAGACACTCGACGTATCAAGTTCTAAGGTCATGCAAATAGATTGTACTCTTGGAGCTCATCGAGTGTATCCAGCTGGAACACCCAAGGGTCAGGCAAAATACTACATCTATTATATGTTGGAAAGAATTATCTGCTGTTTTCCAGAGAAGGAGCATATATTTGGAAAAATAAAATACATATTTTTGGAAAGCAGAAGCAGCGAATTGCAAACAAGTCAAAACATGCTGAATTTTTAACCAAGGTCAAATCCATCCTCTGCTACAGGCCAGGCAGCCTGTAGGAGGCATCATGTTATTTGTGATAAAATTCAGTCCCACATTCTGAGTAAAAATCATATGAAAATCATATAAAAATATTTTGTATTACATGTGCTCTATGACATCACTGCAAGTCTGAGGCAGATGAATCTAGTCACCTGTATAAGACCATTTATTTTAATTAGAAGTTTTGATTTATCACAGAAACAGCCAAGTAGGAAAAGCCCCTCAGGATCACCAAGTCCAACCTAGAACCCTACGCTACAAGATTTACCTTAAACCATAGCCCTAAGCACCACATCCAAACCATCCTTAAACACATCCAGGCTGGGTATCTCCACCACCTCCCTGGGTAGCTCATTCCAGTCCCTGACCACTCTCTCTGTGAAAAACTTCTTCCTAATATCCAATCTAAACCTCCCAGTCTCAGCTTGAGACCATTCCCTCTTGTTCTGTCTCCAACTATTGGTGAGAAGAGACCATCAGCAGCCTCTCCACAATGTCCCTTTAGGTAGTTGTAGACAGATATCATATATTTATTGCCACGGCTTTTTATTGTTAATTTTTTTTGTTTGTTTTGGTTTGTTTTTTTTATTGATTCTACTTTAAAATGTGGCAGTTTGAGCCTGGGTGGTACCTTCAAGGTCCACAAAGTTGCAGATCTCCAGGAGCTAGAGTGCCCAGGAGGTGTACCAGAAAGTGTAATCCTTGCATTTCATATCTTTAATCCTGTATCCCTATAAAAATTGGCTGAAAAGTCAGCAGCTTCCCTTTCTCCTCTTCATCTCCTTACCTGGCAGCAGTGGCTTCCTTGCCTTGGGTCATCACAGGCTTACAAGATGTCAGAAGTTGGAAGAAACCCAAAGAGCTCATTGAGTCGAATCTACCAGAGCAGGACCATACAATCTAGCTCAGGTCACACAGGAACACATCCAGACAGGCCTTGAAAGACTTCAGAGAAGGAGACTCCACAGCTTCTCTGGGGAGCCTGTTCCAGTGCTCTGGGACCCTTCCAGTAAAAAAGTTCCCCCTTGCATTGAGCTGGAACCTCCTGTGCTGCAGCTTCCATCCATTGCTCCTTGTCCTATCCCAGGCAGCAAGTGAGCTGAGCCTGTACCCCCCTCCTGACCCCCAGACATCAGACAGTTATAAACATTTATCAAATCCCCTCTCAGTCTTCTCTTCTGCAGCCTAAGCAGCCCCAGACCCCTCAGCCTCTCCTCACCAGGCAGTGCTCCAGTCCCCTCATCGCAGTGCTCCAGTCCCCTCATCATGCTCGGAGCCCTCTGCTGGACCTTCTTCAGCAGATCCCTGTCCCTCTTCAACTGGGAAGCCCAAAACTGAAGGCAGTACTTGAGGCCTCACCAGAGCAGAGTAGAGAGCGAGAAGAACCTCCCTGGATCTGCTGGTGTGGGGGAAGCTTGCAGCCTGGCTAGGCCTCAGCAGAGTTGATTTTTACTGTGTCATTTGGGCCTACGTGTGGAGGTATGGGGAGAGGGAGGGAGTTTTGGGGTCTATGGGACTGAGGCCTGGTTGAGGGAAGGCTTAGGAAGGTTCTAGCCTAATGAGGTTACTGTAAAGCCAGGTCACAGGACTGGGCCAAGACTGGGTATGAGTTTGTATATTTTATATGCTTTGCTGTGCTCACCACTACGTAGAACTGTAACTTTGTAGCTTGTGAATTGCTTCTCCATTTAGATATCCAAGTTGTCCAAGGTCCAAGGACTACTTATGAAGTTTTATTTCCAAATATCGGTGCCCTCTTTTCAGGGTTATTTTCCAGAGAGGCCTTGCCACTGCATAATAAATTAAAAAAAAAAAAAACAAAAAACAAACTAACAAAGAACACATTCAAATCTGGACACTCTGTCATATTACCTAAAATATGAAATAAATTCAGGCACTGTTATACAAAAATCTGGGATTAAAGTTTTGAATGATCTCCCATTAAAGATCTAAGGAACAATTAAGGTTATTTATGAAGTATTAGTGATAGAGCAGTTTTTGATGGTTTGTGTATTCTGTTTTCTTCAAATTTGAATACTGTAATGTTTCATGTTAAGTCTTGTCTCTGAAATGGAACAAAACTACTCTAAGCTGTGTGCCAGACTCTCTCTTCCCCCATAGGATGGCTGTGAGTAGGTTCTCTGAAGAAATATGGTAATTATGCTATATTTACTATTTGAACTGCTTATGGTGTTACTGGTGGGTGGATGTGAGTGGAATAGCTCCATTTGAATGTCTTTATTTTAAATAAATATAGCTTGTTGCAGAAGTTAGATATCCTCTCATAAAAATAGGTTAAAGCTACAATTTGCCAGTCAATACCAAATATCTGCACCTCTCAGCCACTCATAGAATCATAGAATGATAAGGTTGGAAGGGACCTCAAAGATCATCTAGTTCCAACCCCCTGCCATAGGCAGGGACACCTCCCACTAGTACAGATCACTCAAGGCCTCATCCAACCCGGCCTTGAACACCCCCAGAGACGGAGCAGCCACAACCTCCCTGGGCAACCTGTGCCAGTGTCTCACCACCCTCACTGGAAAGAACTTACTCCTAACATCTAGTCTAAATCTCCCCTCTGCCAGTTTAAACTCATTGCCCCTTGTCCTGTCCTGTTGGTACTCCTCTAAGTCACTGGTGAGGGCGTAATGCTGCCCTGTGATACACTGCTTATCTGCAGATATATTTCTGCAAACAAAGCCTTTGGGAAGTATTTTCTTTTCTGACTGGATGAATGGTCATGGTTGATGATCTTATAGGTCTTTGCCAAAGTGAAATGAATCTGTGATTCTATAAAACTGAATTCAACAGTTACTTTATGTTACATATCATGAACCTATTGTTCCTGCAAGGAAGACAATATCTGGGTTCCTACAGTCCTCCATAGTCCTAAGGAGATGATGGGATAATTTGCCTGGCTTAATTATTTTAATTTGCTAAGCAAAGCAAACACCTTCCCTCAAAAAGCAAAAAAAAAAAAAACAAACCAAAAAACAAACCCAAATCAAACCAAACCACCACAAACTCCCCACCTCCTCCAAAAAACACCCCAAACAAACCCTCCAGTACCCCCCAAACCCAACCCCAAAACAAAACAAAATAAGTGTTCTGTAGTTTAAGGTTTCTCTTCATCCCGTAGTGACAGTGTTTGGACTTTTCTGCCACCCTTACCTGGTGCAAGCAAGATCCAAGGGAGTCCAGACACTCTGTTCCAAACTGGCAGAACAGCAACCATTCATTAGGACCTCAGAATTCTGCTCTGACCCTCTACTCCTCTGAGGCCCTATTCCAGTACATACCTTTCTTCTTTTTCACTGAATCCTGAGTTTTCCCATTTCATTGGAATTCAGCTAGCCTTTCATGTTCTTTATGATCCTTAATTAAAACCCCACCCTTTCTGTTAGGTCCTAGGATAAGTAAAAGAAAACAAAATAAACAATGCTCTTCTTAAGGACTACATTGATATTATTAATAAATTAATATACTACTTCATACATTTATACTACTTCTGTTAATTAAAATAACCTATCTTCCCGCAGGAAGACTGCAATCTGTGCATTTTTTCCCCTAAATTTGAAGTTAAATGAAATTGAAAGAGGAAAACAGATTAACAGCTGTCTGTAATAATAGGTTTTTAAGTGTTTTCCTAGACACATCAGCAGTTTTTTGGTATACAGATAGGGAAACGGGACATATGGCAATGGTGAAGAGCAATCATTAAACTTTCTAAACATGATAATAGCACACACATGTAATCACAGTCACTTTAAAGCTTCCTTCATTTGAAGCTCTTGAAGTTG
The DNA here is from genome assembly GCA_013396675.1 of Eubucco bourcierii. Taxonomy (NCBI): domain Eukaryota; kingdom Metazoa; phylum Chordata; class Aves; order Piciformes; family Ramphastidae; genus Eubucco; species Eubucco bourcierii. The sequence continues at coordinate 1,963,574 of VWZE01006839.1, read as the reverse complement.
TTTTTCTACAACTTCTACCCCAGCAATGATGCAATATATTACCTTGAAAAGTGTGACTATCATTGTACCTCTTAAATGTCTATCAGAGGCAGTGCTTTAATAATATAAATTACCTCAGGGTAGAATACATATTTTTCAGTGACTCTGTCTAGCTGTCAAAATCTTTATTGCTACACATAAAAAATAATGGAATTATATTTGCAAGGCCATGGCACTTATGAAGCCTTTGTAGTGTGTTCATTAAGTTTTCTGCATCAAATATTAATTTTATTGTCAGTTCTTACCTCATTTTCTTCAACTGCTACTCCCTTGAAGCTAACCAAGTTAGATCTTCAGTCTTGCCTTGTATTTCAGATTTCTGTACATCTTGACTCCAAATAGGGCAGAGAAGTGTTATGTGCGTTTCAGTATTGCCAGTATTCTCATTAGACTGATTGTGCATTTTTTCTTCTGATTATGCCTTAATGATTCCTCTTTGTTGCTGCCAGATAAAAGCTCAATCACAGCTCAGAAAAGACGGGTGAAGGAGTGATGGCCTGAGTTGCCTGCAGATGCATTGTGACCATTCTTAACTCTGGGAAAACCAAATTGCTTGTAAGCAGAAAACAATCCTGTCCTTGACAGGGATGACACACCGAGTGAAGGCATTATCATATTAGCCAAGCTGATTAATTTAAAATATGATGAGTAGTGTCATATGTTTTTTGGCTGATATCCCCTTTTAAAAACCTTTTCTCTTCATTCTGGTCACAAGAAAAATGTAAAGTAACCTATTCTTCTTTATAAATATCTCTTTATTCTTTATAAATATCTCACATATCTTTTAATGTGATAAACCTGGTATGAAAGAAAATAATATTCTAGTACTATAGTATTTCAGTGATAATCTGTAATAATGATCAATGCCATTTATTTTATACCAACCTGTGGTCTGGGCCCATGTAGAAGTAATCTTGTTTTCTGGCATTTCAAAAAGGCCAGTTGGTTCAGTAAACATTTCCAAATGTTGTAAGAAATTCTTCCTCTAGCAAGCTATAAAGTCTCTTCTTCTTCACATGTGGCATTCTGACTTCCGAGTCTGTTGGGAGCATTTTCCAAGTTTACTGTAAGTTACTGAGCTTATCTAGGTTTTTGCATTCTGCATACAGAAGTGTCTTTTCTGATTTTTTTTTTTTTTGCTGTTCAGAATCACCAGGAAGCAAAACAAAACAAAACAAACCACCCAAAACAAACAAAAAACCCATCCCAACCCAAACAAAAAACAAACCCAAAAACCCAAAAACCAAAAGGGGAATTTTAGCTACTGAAAGCTGCCCAGGAATACAGCTACTGATCTTGTAAGCACATGAATCAACAAGCACAACATAGTCCCTGCTTCTATACTCCCAGCTCAAAGTCCTGGTAATTAGCTCTGAAGCTGAACATAATCCTATGATCCCAGTATCTCAGAGACTGAGACTAACACATTATGACTGTCAGGATTAAAAATAATTCTTTAAGTAAGTTCCTGTTGCTGAACAGGAAACAAAGACATAAATGTAATTTAAATATTTGGCATATGAAAGCTAGGCCCTTAATCTTTTATTTCCCTTCTGAACTAGATTTTTTCTATCTAGTGTATGACATTCTTTATACGCCATGAGTTGCTATTTGTTCAGAAGGTGCATTTCACTTTCTTATTTTCAGAGAAATATCTGCAGTCAAATTTTTATCTCCTATCAAAAGTCTTAAAAATAATGGATTATAAATAAATATATTTTAGCTAGATTTTATCTGATGTCTCTGGTTTCAGTAGACTTCATTTTGTAGACTGCTTTTCAGGCTATCCTTTTAAAATTAAAGTATTTCTTTAAACTCAGTGTTAAAGAAACCACAGAGTTAGTTTGCAGTTATGCATCCATAACAAGCATTTTCATTGTCATCTTGTGTCTTTGCATTGTGTTCCAAATATTTTGTGGATTTTAGGGAACAGTTCAGTTTCTTGCTATTTATGAAGAGAGTGAAAGAGTGAAATGTAGATGGGTGATCACTAATAATTATGACAAATTATTATTTCCCGCTAGAGAACTATTATAGATGTTAACGTTTGACAAAATTATTTTCTAAACACCAAAGTAGTTCACAGCAGACATTCCTAGAGTGTTTTTCATATGTCTCATTTTCATACTTCAGGTGAATAAAATGAAAGCAATTGTTTTTAAAAACCATGACATGTTTCTAATTTGACACTGTCTTCCCGTTCTGTGATACAGTATCTCTGGAAAAACTTCCAGCCTGTTCTGGTTTTCCTACCACTGTGAATTTAACTGCAGTTTCTTGAATCATATGAAAATATATGTCAACTTGTCCTTGGTGCTAGCTTTTTTGATCAACATAAATGTATTCATGGGTCATGTGTTTCTTTAGTGGACAGTATTACTCAAGCAGTAATACAGGAGAAAATTAATTATTATACTCCTCAGTTTTGTTCAGATTTCAAGAGCTGAGTGCATACTTCTTGTCCTGAGGTTAAAATCCTTCTTTGAATCTTTTTTATTTTTTTAATTGTTTTGCTTGGGACCTTAATCTGGGAAATCACTTTAAATTTGTGACTAGACTCTTCTCAAATAGGTTATTTGTGTGCTTCATATTCAGCAGTATAAAAGATTTCAGGCATCTGTTGCAACATTCTAAGGATAAAAGGCATGGAAATGGAGAAAGAACTTAATTTCAAATTCTCTTGACTAGGAATTGGGGTTGATCAGAGTAGCTGCACACTCTCCTGTGAGACCAGCAACACCAGGATCATTCTGCTACCAACAGCACATTTACAAGTGTGTGTAACAATCAGGAAATCAGTAAAGGAAGGTGATCACACTCACAGAGTCATGGTTGATGGCTTGATGTTTAAGTGGAGACAGGTGACTAGTGGTGTTCCTCAGGGGCTTAGGGATACTCTAATCCACACCATTTCTTACAAATCACAAGCCACAAGGAGCACAGTGGAAACACACAAAGTTTGCAAAGATTTTTCTCTTATTTTCTTTTCGCTTCTCTATTTTTGGAGGGATTTATGTTTTCCACTTTAACTGACTGTTTCCTAATCTGAAGAAAAAGAACTGGCTTTAGAGAACATTAAATCCATCTGAAACACATTCCCATGGTCAAAACCTAAAAATACATTTACTGCTTTTAAGTAAGTGATGGACTCCAACATGTGAGCTTTGTTGTGTCTTAGTAGAAAGGCTTGCTTCATTTTAGGCTGATATTCTGCTTGAAACATGTTGTGAGGAGACTAAATTTGCTGAGAGTGAAGCAACAGATACAAAGACTGTGTGCAGAATTTTCCTTTCAGAATTCAGGAAAGACAAATTTAAAATAAAAATCTAGTAATTACATATATTTAAAAGAACGTTGTCTGAGCAACAATTTTTAAGAGCTGGAGGCAAAGGAAATTTAGTCACACTTGAAACATGATTTCTTTTTATTTTCCCTCCCCCTTCTTATTTCCATTTTGCACTCAGGGTCACTATTATACATCTTTACAGCAAAAAGAAAGTGCTCAGTTACCATAGATTTTTGACTCAAGATGCATGGCTTATGTTCATGTTGTCATATAAATAAATATAGAGCTACAACACATTTGCTTTTGATTGTCACTTCAGTATCCTTTTCACTAGAAAGCTAATCCAGGTTTACCAAGAAACTCTAATTTTGGTTAGGCTAGGCTAACATTAACATACCAGTAAATACCACGTGAACTGTACTTGCATGTTTTTTCTTAGCTTTCAGAATTTACTATTATGGCTTCTATTATTTCCAGATGACAGGACATGGTGCTGAAAAGTATGGGAAAATATGGTTAAATTAATGGGCTTCCTGCAAACTAAATCATTCTGAATAATCATTGAGTGTGGCTTCTGCATTATCGCATTGTTGTTTAAAAGTAAAATGGCAAATTACAGTGCTGGAATTTCCTTAAACAGATTATCTGATGAACTGATTCCTGCAGAGGTGAAGAAATGTCATATATTCTTATGCTTGATGTACTACCTTCTCCAGAAGATCTTTATATCTGTGACAAAGTCACAGGCAGTGAATTTATATCCCCACTGGATATGTTACCATTATCACAACACGTGTATAGAGATTCTATCTAGACTGAATGTTGTTTTTCGGGTTTCTTCATTTAAAAGAGCTCAAATGTTCTTTGACAGATTAAAGCTCAAAATCAGAGTACCTTTGGAAAGAGAGGTTTATTTTTTTTTCTCACAGGAAATTAAGACTGGCTGTTATTAATTTTCAGATATCAGAGGGATGCAAGAAAAAGACATATAGGGCTTGTTAATTACTTGATCTTAGAAGTGTATCCACACTAAATGGTAGCCTGTAAGAGATCTATTAAAAAAAAAGAAAAAAAGTCATTAAAATAAATTTTTAATTACTTGAATGCTTCTTGAGGGATATATCTCTTGTAATAGTGGGTCTTTTCTGTTAGATTTGGCATACAGAAATGCAATTTTTTTTTTTTTTTTTTTTGGTCTTGTGTTACTGCAGAGCTACAATCTACAGATCTTCTAATAACTTTAAAAGGTGTTTTGAAGAATATACAAATGCCAAGGAAAAGGCATGCTGTGCCAATTGGCACATTCTGTCTCTATGTCGACTGATTGAGAGCTCTGCGTTTGCTTCAGGTTTGCTCTTGCATTTGCTACTATAATCTTCTATCTCTCGTGTCTGTGTAAACTTACCTAGCCAGGCTCCTGTATTTGATACTTGCAGATATAATAGAGAATCCCAAATGTAAATCTAAAATGCTGCAAGCATCATCTGCTGAAAACTATTGGCACTAGCTGTAGGGTACCTCCTTATCAGCACTCACCCTGTGCATATGGTTTATACAGAAGGGATGAAGTATACTTTAGCGCTGGCAGGAAGGAACTGTCAATACTACTGTGAGAGAGCAGAGCATATGGTGATCCTCTCATGCATTCCTGCATCTCAGCTGGATTCTCACATAGGAAAGTAGTATGCATTTGCCTTTTAGCTGCTGAAGGTGGATGCAATAGCTTCTCAGTAGACATAGAATCATGGAATTGTAGGGAAGCAATTCCAAGAAATCATTCACCCCACAGTTTTGTCTAAGGCAAAATTGTATGTCAGAGAGGACAGACATTTGTTGAGATTAAAGACACTGAAAACATCATCTTCTCAGATAACTTTAATTTCAATACTTCACTACTAGTATCTGTCTAAATCTCCTTTTTTATTAACTCCTTTTCTATTTATGGTGAATACAAAATACTGTCTACTGCACCCTACATCAAACTCCCATACATTTGAAAATGGCAGCAAACAGCTAATTACTGTTCCTGCCTAGATGGTGTTTTCCGCTTGAATTAATATCTTTTGCTTGCCATTATTGCACACCTTGTTTTTATTTCAGATGTCACCTCCAATTTGTCTTGATTGTTTTGAGTTTTAAGTGTATCTTCAGATACAGTGTTTCCACCCACATCCTACCTACACATTTTATAAAGCTATACGACCTAACTAGTGAGAAAACTGAATTGGAGAAGAGACTCCAGCAGAATTTCACTGATTACTTACTTTGGTTTTGACACAGGACTCATTCTAACTGCTTTCAGAATGTGATACAACTACCTTTGTATATTCTTTCACTGAGGCCATGTTTTTCTCTTGAAGATTTCACTAGTGGTGCTGAAAAGTTGGTGAAGTCAAGCTATGTATCAGCTGTTTCTCCTCTACTCGTGCAGTTTGCTATCCTGTGGGAGAGAGAAATTATAGTGATTTGGCATTATTTCTTGTAGATAACATGCCAGCTGTTACTAATTTTCCTGTTTCATTCTAGGTTTTTAAAAACAATTTTAATAGCTCTTTCAATGTTTTTCTAGAAATGGATGATAAGCTAGCTAGTTTGTTTGCTCCTTTTCCCATTCCTATTTCTTCAAGCTCTACTTTTACCATTCTCCCCTTCTTGCTAGTTTCTCAGAGATAACAACTAATGATCCTGCAGTTTCATCAGCCACCTTTTTAATTGCACTGCAGTGAAGACCAACCATTTCAAATGTTTTTAGAATATCTAACATTTAGATGCTGTTTGACCTATTCCTTGTTTATTAGAGAAGTCTTGCCCACTGCAACTTGCATTAATTGTGACAGCGCTATGACAATTTCAGTAGTAACATCCAAAAAAAGTATTGAGCTCCTCACTTTTCCTGGATCTGTCTTAAATGGCCTCCTGCTACATGTAGTCAATCAATTCTTTCCTCTTATGGAAGGATTTCTTGCTACAATTTGGCTTTCCAATTAAACTGTTTAGGTTTGTGTTGTATCTTCCTCTCACTCTCCTCTTCTGCACTCATTCCACTTCTTATATTTCTTAATAACCAGACCTACTTTCCAGTTTCTTTTTGTTTGAAAGTCACAAAAAACCCATGATTTCTTCAAGCTCATCTCTTACTGCATCTTTAATCTGCCCTCTGTAATAATATACCTTGCACTCATGACCTTAATATTGTTACTTTATGAATTGACAGTTTAATTTCTTTTTTCTCTCCTAGGGCTATTCATTTACAAGGTCTATGAAGTTGCTGAAGTCTACTCTCTATAAATGCCTTATTTTTGTTTGGTTATAGTTTCTCATTCTTTTCCTAAGAATCGTTTCACTATCTCCAAAATATCTCCTATCCAGATATTTTTATGCATTCACTGCCTTTTGAGACCCTTCCTCATCATAGGTATTTCCAATTCTTAAATTTAAAAGTTGCTACTAATGCATATGAGTTATCAGGGAGTCACTGCCTTTGCAATTTTCCTTTTCACAGTTTTGTGGGATGTTTAAATGTACACTTATTTGTTAGCCTGATGTTTTGGATGACTTCTGTTGTTGCATATAAAACTACTCATTCACTTCTGGTGCTGATAATATACAGCAAATGTATTCCATTATGGCAACACAACGCTTTCAACTTTTCCATTGCTTGTATTTTTTTCTGCACTTAAAAGAAAACATGCTCTTAAGAGAGAATACATATACATTGCTATCCTTCTGTCCCTTCCTTTTTCTCTCTTCATCTTTGCAGGACAATTTCTTCCCTTTTACATTACCATTCTAGTTGCCTTATTAAACCACTTCTCTTTTACATCCAGAAACTCAGGCTCCATTTCCTTCTACTTTACATGTCTGCTCATGGCACACTTGAACAGCCAAGTTATGGCTGTAGGTGGTTTCAGGGACAAGAGAACAGCACAAGATGAAGATTTCTGTCATCCTCTCCTATTTCATTTCCTCTATCCTGCTAACAACTGGCCCAAGCACCAGACACAAGCCTAGCTGCTGTAATGTCATCTACCTTTCAGCAAGAGTCTCACACTTTATGAGTAGTCTTTGTTAGTAGTTTTCTGCCATATATCTCCAAGTCCTTACCTATTCATAGTGAGGTGATCCTTATGTTGCCTGGTCTTTCACTCAAATAATTCCCTGATGTGACACAAGCTACTGACTTTACCACTGACCTTGCATAGTTGAACATGCACTTTAATTATTGCTAATGTTGTGGTTCTACTGGAGAGAGAGTATTGATTATAACCTTAAACAAATGGTCATATGTAAATTAGCTCATTAACTTTGATTTTGGTTCTTATATCTTATATGTCCGTGTCAAGGGCTCCAGGCTAGATACTTGCACATTTTGACATGAATGTGTGCTTGCCTTCCTCATAAATATCTTCTTCTCTTTCTCTCCTTCTCTCAGAGCTTATGCTGGCTGGTGGTTCTGCTGCTGTGTTTTTCCAGTCGCCTTCCTATCGACTCCTAGTTTTGTAGGGAATTAAACAAACAAAGAAAACTCAAAGTGCAAGTCTAATGCTTGGTAGATTCATCATGTTGTATTACATTTATTATCAGAATAATTAACTTCTCCATCTCTCACAAGATAAAAGTGTTTTATTAAGTAAATATGTTCAGTGAATCAGGGAAAGGATTGTCTCTGGCATATGTATAAAAATGAATTTATACAAGAAAGCAATATCATGCCCATGGGATGTGAACTTACTAGTTTGCACTGGAATCAAGAATTCCTGTAAAAATAAATTTTACAATATTGTTATGCCTTTAAACTCTTATTTGGGACTAAACCAAGGAACTGAAATATTTTAGGCTGGACTGCAAATGAGTGGATTTTAGCAGGATAGTGGTAAAATGTTCCATCCAGTGTGGAGTTTGTTTTCCACCACCCATTACAGATTTTCTAAGCAGATGCTGCTTGGTTATATCCTGTCCTCTTTTTTAATGATAGTTTGAAATGGACATAATTTCCTCAGCACTCACAGACTCATCTCTATCCCTGTGACTGACTTGTTAGAGGATTTTGCCCAGGCAGAGAAGACCTTTTCTGCTTCTCCACTGGGAAAAATCAAAGTTGGAGAGCTAAGAAGTCCTGCTTTTTCTCTTCAAACTCTCTATTGGTAGATTGAGACACTGCAAATGAATACAAATACTATATTTGTAAAGAAATGGTAACCTCACAGCCTGAGCTCTTTGGAAGAACACACTGAGTGCATACAAATCTGAGTTTGCACTTTGAAGTTTTACACAGCAGGACTGTGGCCAAGGTGTAAAGAAAAGAGGGAGGCAAGGAAAGGTTTATACATGGAGAGTACTTTTGAGCATCTTGAAGGTGTTATCATTAATGACACTTTGCTTCTGTCAGATTAACAGATTTGTTTTGTTGGAGTTGTGCCAGTTTGAATTCTTACCTTGATAAAAGCTGCGGTAAGGCTTTACACTGGAGTGCAAAGGAAGTGTATGGTAGGGAAACCAGAGGAGGAATGTATACTTACTTGGGATTTAGCTATTCTGACTTCTTTTTTTTTCACTATATTCTTTTGCATCTCTTTGATTTTCCAAGAACATAGGATTATTGGATAGTCAGAGGAGAAGACAGCTCTAGGGGATATCTCTATTCCCCACATAAAGCGTGAGGAACTGACCACTAGTCAGTTTGCAACTGCTTTTGCTGAGAGATTCCATCACAGATACCACAAAACATTTATGATTAAAGTTTTGTGTAAAACAGGTTTTTTTTTTTAATTGATTGATCTCTTTATGACAAATATATTTAATTTAAAAGACCCTACTTAGCTCCAAGGAGAACTGTTACTATTCTAATTACTCATGATATCAAATTGTCACAGAATTTGCATGCTAAGAGTGTAATGGGAGATCTAGTGGGACTGCACATCTGGTGGTTGTTTGGGTTTCTGTTTGCTTTTGTTGTTGTTCACAGGTTCACAGGATGTCAGCGGTTGGAAGAGGCCCAAAGAGATCATCGAGTCGAACCTCCCTACCAGAGCAGGACCATTCAGTCTAGCTCAAGGCACACAGGAACACATCTAGACAGGCCTTGAATGTCTCCAGGGAAGGAGACTCCACAGCTTCTCTGGGGAGCCTGTTCCAGTGCTCTGTGACCCTTCCAGTAAAGAAGTCCCCCCTTGTGTTAAGCTGGAACCTCCTGTGCTGCAGCTTCCATCCATTGCTCCTTGCCCTATCCCAGGCAGCAAGCGAGCAGAGCCTCTGTGTGTGTGTGTGTGTGTGTGTGTGTGTGTGTCCCCTGACTCCCTGACTCAGATATTTATAGACATTGATTAAATCCTCTCTCAGTCTTCTCTTCCCCAGACTAAGCAGCCCCAGACCCCACAGCCTCTCCTCACCAGGTAGTGCTCCAGTCCCCTCATCATCCTCGTAGCTCTCCGCTTGACCTTCTCCATCATATCCCTGTCTCTCTTCAACTGGGGAGCCCAAAACTGAAGGTAGTACTCAAGATGAGGTCTCAGCAGGGCAGAGTAGAGAGGGAGGAGAACTGCCCTTGATCTGCTGGATACACTCTTAATACCCTAGGATCCCATTTGTGGTCATTTTTACAAAATTTTAAATACTCTCAGATATATCAACTACTTCAATTTAAAATGTTCTGTCTCTATTATATTCCCCCAGGGACCAATCACACCCCTAATTAATAATATAATGTAATGATATGTGCAAATGAGACTGAGGTAAAATTGCCATATGGTTTTGTTTGATAACAAAACTTTTCTTCCCTCTTTATAGTCATATATTTGGATTGGAATATATAATAATGAATGGAAATTACTGATGTTCTTTTCTCCTTTGATATTACATCTCCTTACTTTAATAACTGGTTGTACTTATGACAAACAACAGTATATGCCAGCAATACTTTTGTGTAGTCTTTTTCCTTCTATGAAAAAAAAGTACTGTATACATTTCAGTGCATTCAATAATGCAATATTTTGTCTTGTTTTTACTTTCTAATAAAGATCATTAATGAAATACTAAACCTTGCAAATATTTCTCTAGGATCCCCATTTTCATCATGCATAAAGAATCCAACGCTGCAGTTGAGAAAATAATTCTAATAGCTGGAAAAGATTTTAGGATCCTTTCATCTGTGGGTTATAGAGACATTTCTCAACATTTCCATGCAAGCCTGACAAAATGCAGTATAATTCTGAAAGTTTTTGGCACTGGTAGCAAAGGGAAGAAAACTGTTTTTCTCAGTCTTCAGTTCCAATGGTGATAGAGCTTCAGCATATTCTCCTGTATTATGTATTCTAAGTGGCTTTCTATACTTTGATATATTCCCAGTACCACTGCATTGTTTTCATTAAGATAATCAAGCTGATGATAGTTTATTCTCCATTCAATAGTCCTTCAATGAATAGCTATCCAAAAAATGCTTTCATTTCCATTATTTGAGGCTTCAGTGGCTGCAGGAAAGAGCTTACCATACACATTTTGGTGACACACTATCTCTGATCATGGTTAGTTGGAGACACTCAGAGACATAGTTCAAGAACAAAGTGAATATTGTAAAGAAAATGTTCAGTTTCTTTCAGTGTAAGTTATGGCAATCTGTGTTTATCAGATTTGGTGAACTACCAACTTTGTGTTTACCATATAGACTGTGAATATGTCATTCTTCAGTGGAATTCTGTAATTGCTTTTGCATCCTTTTTCTTCTTCTGGTATCCATAAAATCCTGTGGCAACAAGATTCTCTGTACATGAATAGGCCTTTCTTTTATTACAAAAATTCTGGTCTCATGGGATGCACATGTTGCTTTTTCTTCTTTTTCTCTCTTCCCTTGCTTGTGGTAGGGCATATCTAGGCTGATGGTGCTGAAAAGCTGAGGTAAAGATGGATGAAGGTGGGGATACTGGTATGATTTGGTCTGTGAGCTGCTGGCAAATGTGGGCTGCTCTGAAAGACAATGATCTGATGGCTGGGAGGCAAGGAACTGTGTGATTTGGTCTGTGAGCTGCTGGCAAATGTGGGCTGCTCTGAAAGACAGAATGATCTGATGGCTGGGAGGCAAGGAGCTGTAGCATCCCTCTGCTTCTAAAGGTCATGATCTTGCTGTGGCATCCCTCTGCTTCTAAAGGTCACGATCTTAAAAAGTGGAGGCATAAAGAGTAACAAATAAGAAAGAAGAATGTGCTTGTAGTTGAAAACTATTCATTAACAAAGAAATTTGTGCTTATTATTTGGAAACTCTCAGATAGATTGACTTGATTCTGCAATAAAGTAGGGCACGGACACTTAAGTTTTGTGCCTTTTGGGAGGTGTACAACCCAACGACTCCAGAAGACCCTCCAGATGGGCATTAAAAGGGAGCACTATGATCACTAGTTAATACCGTGTTAGGGAAGATAAAATGTCTTATACATGCTTGCATCATTGAATAGTTTTGAGCTGTGTGAGCTCTCTGACTGAAAGATGGCCAGTGAGGCTGAATATTCTGACAAGGAACAATATGAAACTGGATGTTAATTTGTTCCAGTCTCTAATCATCTATGGAGAGGGTGAAGTCATTCAAATAATCGTGTGACTGGAGGGAAAAAGTCTCCCAAAACCTAAATAACAGTTTAGTGTGGAGAGACTTGTTTGGCATGGAAAATAATTCTTTTTTTCCAGCCTATTCTGCACTATGGCAACAATAAAAAGTTAAACCAAACCATATAATTTCCATTCTCTAAGCTTTATGACAGCTACTTCCAATAAATGTTATTGTCCTTGTCTACTTAAAAAAAAAATTAATTATTTTTCCAGATTAATTACTTTCTCCAAATGATGTCTGATTTTAGGAAAAAGAAATCAAAGAATTTTTGCCCTCATCCTATGCTGAATATTGCATTCCAAAAGTACTTAATGAAAACAAATATAAGGTTTGGCAGCGTTCTGATTAAGGGCAACATTTTTAGTGTGTTTAAATATATGATTAGGTGATTCCATGATGAGATTATCCTCAGAAATGATGACATGTCTGTGTAAAGCTTTTGAAATAAATTCTACAGAATAATTCGTGATTAGTGCAAAGACCATCAGGTCAATTAAGTAACAGTGATTAGGAAGGAGTAGCTTTCACATTTCTTCAGGACCCAACATACTGTTGATTCTAATGATTCTGTAATGAAGCCCCTTCCTTCCCCTCCTTTTTCTTTCCCTCACCTGGGCTCATCTGCCTTTGGCATTACCATTGCGTTGTCATCAGCAGTAAAATACTGAGTTGTATCTGTGTGAATACAGCTGATAACAGTGTAATCACTGATGGAGTGTGACTAATTAGGACCATAATAATTAAATCCACAGATACTGGGCTTCTCTTCATGCAAATCTACATTTACAGAGATGAAGAAATGGGGAAAGAACACCATTTCCTAACCAGTAATTCTTTTGGAAAAGGTGACATTACAATATCCAAAATCTAGATCTAGCTTTATGAAGTCACATGAAAAAAACATCACATCTTGAATCTAAAAGTTCTAACAGTTTTGATGGAAATGGAGAGCAAAATGGGAAGTACAAATATGCTTCTTCATGGATGAATGGTGCAGGAGCATCAGCTGGGAACATAGATGACTCTAAATTGCGAAGCTGGTGAAATGCTCACTTTCTCCTGTCTGAGACAAAAAAGATCTACCATCACGATGGTAGCTGAAATGCAGCTGCAAATCCTCAGCGGCCAAAAGCTTCTTGCTGCACCATGGCTGCCTATATGGCATTGTTAATGCACACTTCTCATTCAAATGTCCCCAGGGTTAATATTTTTCTGACTACCTCATTATTTACTTTTTGCTCTGATCTAATTGGTGACTTACAGTTAATGCTCATGAAATGTCAGTAAAATGTCATTAACATTCAGTTATAATAAATTCTTTCTCTAGCCAAAAATGTCACATAGAATCATGGTGGATTATTTTGCTAAAGTGGACACTGTAGGCCTGAGACATTTGTCACATGGAACAGAAGATGAATAATTGATTGAAGCAGTTCTGATGTTTACATTTGATGCTCTTTTCACATTATCAAGCATTCTGGGATTGGTTTGGAACTCCCTTTTTACTCCAGATGTTTAATTTATGTTTCTCTGTCTTTGTGGCAAGTCGATCCATAAATGCATTTTTGAATGTTTTCCTTAAAATCATTGATTATTGGATTTTTTCACATTATCTTGGATGGTCCCTGAAGCAGCATTAAAGTAATATCTAAATCTCTCTCTCTAAATTAATTGATAGCAAGAGCACAGAAAATAGAACTAATGTACAGACCAATTTATAACATTAATTTTCTTTCAGTTTTCATGTATCAAACATAAAAAGCTTATTGACTGAGAGATGAAATTCAGTTGACTTTCTTAGCATGATTACAGAAGTGGATAGTATCAAAGACAGCACAGTGCCATTGGACTGACAGAGAACTATACTTTGGTTTATATTTTGAAGAGTATTATTTTTCAGAAAGTACATATCAGTCCACTTCTCTGACAAGTTTTATTATTAAAATACTGAACAGTTGTTTCATTTTAGAGCCTGGTAGAGGGGGAAAGAGGACTGCATGAATTTGAAATAAACCAGGATGTGCACTTGTGAAACTTACACTTACAAAAGCAACGAGATATATAAATATTTGCTATGTTAATCTAGAAAATTACTTTTATTATTTGACCCATATGGCTGTGTGAATACCAGTGCTTATAATTCAATCATATATCCCAGTATTAAAAAAATAAAATACAACCTTAGAACTAAACACATTTTTCTCTTGTGTCAAAGGTGAATCATTTCCTTATGTCTGAGATATCAGGATATGAAGGAAGATTACTTTCACAGACAAACAAGAGACAGCTGCCCTTGATAAGGTAAGATTTATTCTTAACATTCTATTCAAAGGAGCCATTTCTGTCCATATTTTTGTAATGAAACAAGACTTTTCATAGATGTGTATGAGTGAAAGAGGCAAGGCAAAATAAAGCAAAAATATCATCTTTTATCATCCTTTGGTGAGATTCACTTATGACAAAGTAAATTAAGATTCATCCAAATGTGAAAACAACTTTCTTAGTTTAAGGACAGAGTCTCTACCTATCAGAGAAATGCTGAAGGTATACATATACACAAATTCTGTTTTGCAAGAACTTGATTTGAGTGTGTTGGCTGATAATTAGGCTGCAGAAATTCTGGTCAAGTGCACATGTGAAACCTGTGCAGATCATCGTTACAGATATATTTTCCCTCTAATGTGTAGCACCTAGCAGGAATTCATGTGTGGTTTTCAACATATGGAAAACAGAACAATGAGTAAAAAACTTTTGTCACCAGTATTAAGTTATCAGGGTAATAAACTGAGATAATAAAAAAACTTCCAGAAGAATCACACAATTTTGAATGAGTTCTAAAATGCAATAAAAATTATGAATAAATTTAAATTGATTTTAAAAAAAAGTCTGAATTTTACTTTCATAATAATAGGCTCAGAATTGATTTTCATCATTCAGGAATTAAATAATTAATTTAGAATTGTTCTGTGAAAAACTAACAACATTAAAATTGCTGATGGCAACACAAATAGCTGTAATAATTACAAAAATGACCAAAAAAAATTTTAAAATGCAGGAAGTATTGTAATTTCACTGAGTGCACAGAGCAGTATGTGCACATCTTTCATACTACATACAGTTTCCATCCCACATTTCAAATATGCAAGAGAATTCAAAAAGTCTGGACAAAGAGTAGGAGCAATAAGAAAAAACTAAGAAGGACCCGGACTCTGTTTAGATTGCCTGGATGTCCTATTTTAGAGTGGAAAAGAAATGACCAAAGGAGAATTAAAAAGATATATAAACCCCAAAGTGGCACTGAGAAAACGCACAGGGGAGAACTGCTCCTTGTAGGCTATGTTACAAGACCTAAGGAAGCAGCAAATGAAATCAATCAAATATTAAGGCAAATTACAATAATAAAAGAGGTACTTATCACACCACTCTGCCTTCAGAGCATTGCGTGTGTTAATAAGTTTGTATGCGTTCAAAACTGACCTGAAATTTGATGGCAGAAAATTCTTTAACATCTGCCTTGGGTCTGCATTTCACTGGGGCGAAGATCTAGGAACTTCTTGTGCTCTTTTGTTCTTCCTTATACAACTCTTACCAGTCATTTGCTACAGACATGTTTTGAGTTTGGGGTGACATTAAAATGTTGCAACAATTTCCTCAAACGTTGATGAGATATATAGGTGAGCAATCATTTAATTTTTTAAAATATAGGGCAGAACCAAATATATTTGACCAAGGTCTCCAGGCTAAAGCTGGAGGCCTGGAACAAAGAATCTTCTGATATCCACCTGCCCATTGACTGTTAGACATCATGAGTGCATTGATCTCTAATACCATCCTCCTATTTTCAGATATACTTCTACCTCTATCCTTCAAGATGCAATATTGAGTCATTTATGTTTTGCTTGTGTATTGTCTGCTCAGCAGATTGTAAAGTAGCTGAAAAATACAAGAAACGGTTTAGCCAAAACAGCAAAGAATTCAGTATGGGCTAATTTATTCTGCTTCTCATGTGGGCTGGGCATGAAGTCCATGTTACCTCAGCAAACCTGCTCCTGCCATCTCAGCTGGCTCATGTGGAGATGGCTTGGCTCTGTCTCTGCATCTCAGTCAGCAAGCACAGATGTAATGTGTGCATCTACTTTTATCTAAATCTTCTATCCAAAACCCCAAAGGACCAGTTTTCGCTTCACTGATTTGCACATCTTGAGCATCTATTTGCACAAAGGAGGAATTCAGCTGTTTCACTGGGACTGTAATTTTCAGTTGCAGTCATGGCTACACCTACTATTTGGTCCTGGTAAGCCATAGACCTGTGTTTTGGCATACAAAGCAATGCAGCTTTAATTTTCACAAAACACTCAGAGCTGATGAAGTTAGATTCATTTGAATTCAGACCTTTTCATGTTTTTCATAATATCTCTTATATTTTCCTGTGAAAGCAAGAAAAAGCATCAAAAGAGAGAAGAAAATAACCACCCACAGCTTTTCTTCATCTTATGAAGTACTTGAAAGGAGTAACTCCACTGTGGGGAAGTTGAAGTGACCCTGCTAGCAGCAGGAGGGAACTTGAGGGCAAAAGATCCAGTGACTATTTTGACTACAGATTTCCCTGCATTCTGTATCACCGACCCCTTTTGGCCACATAAGTTAAGAGAATAAGTTTTTTACACAGTAAATATTGTTGGTTTAGAGTTCTACCACAAGGAATTTTCAGGCTAATCCTGGGAAGCCAGAAAGCTATGATGTCCTTCTGTCCTTCCTACGTGGGTTGTCTGATCTTACAACGTGTAATATTAGTTCTGTGGCTGAATAAGGGATTCTACCACAGTGCATCCTGTACCTCCTATGAAGTGAAAATTTGATCCATATTCCTAACTCAGATTGTTTTTCAATTGTTTTACACTATAAGGACAGTAAAAAAAAAAAAATTAACTAGAAATAATTTCTTCCACTCCCATGTTTTATTCTCCCACCCTACCTCGTTTGTCTTTCTCACAGTGTTAGTTATATTGATAAAATCACACGAAAGACAGCTAAAGAATTCGGCTTGGTTTAGCAGCAGAGGAAGTTTCTGAGTTGTTATGTTGGTTTTTGGTTAGGTTGTGATTTTTTTTTTTTCTTCCATAAATATATTTAGATGATAAATTATTCAGTGAGCAACATGATGAAAAGATAATTCGATGCGGTACTTCTTTTGATGCCTCGTTCCTCCCTTAAATGTCCTTTAATGAAAGGATGGTAGAAAATATCTGGTATATTAAGTTATTGACTCCAACTCACTGCCAGTACCAGAATTGTAGGGTTACTGCTGCTATTTTTTTGTTATCCAATCTAGATTGAAATTGCTCTGTAATAACTAATCAGTCTGAAGAATTTCCTCTAAGATAATTAATATGATTGTCAGCAGTTTCTTTGTGGTATGCTCTAATTTATTGTCATTATCTCTAATTATATGCTTTTTGATTACAGAATACATTCACACTGTTTTATCAAAGTTAATAATTTCTTTCACTCTGCAGTGATTGCAAATGTAAAATATTTGCAGTTTGTTATCATGCTTTGCATTAGTGTATTTCCTGGTTTTCTTATGCCTGTTAATACTGTGCTGTAGATTGCCTCACTGCCTCCAGAAAAACAGTTATTCTTTTTGAGTGAGGATGTCAGAATCTGGCCTTCTTAATTTTCCTTACATTACGTTTTAATGCCAAATAAACAGCTTAGCAAATTGAATTGGCACAACATGTAATATAAATAACACTCCATTCTGGGCTGAACGGTGTCTGCAGAACCTTGTCAGGCCTTTGAATACTTTGTTCTTTGACAGAGTTAATGAATCAATTTACCTGTAACTGGAAATGGCTTACACTTCTCTTTATTCTCTTACCCATCTGCCTGATCAATAGGTCTGCAGTGAAGGGGGCACGATGGAATGATTGTAAAAGGCTGCTGCTCATACCAAGCTCAGAAGAGTAACTTGCAGCTTCCCTGTATAACTTTGATGATTTTTTAATGTAAAACTTAGATGGCATTTCAATGTTTGTTTCTCAGTAGCAAAGAAACTACATGGGTACAGTAAATGACATCCTTGAGACATGGGAATGATGGAACCATTTATCTGTGCCAGTAAAGTCAAACAGAAAACATTCATTCTGTGATCACAGTTTCAGCTTCATACTCACAAATTACCTCTTTAATAAATGCTAGAAAGGTGTTTTCATGTTGCAGTTGTAATATATATAAATTTTAGTTTCTACAGATGCCACACAGAGAAATTTAGAACATTTGAAGCATTATTCTTTCTTATTCTTAAAAAGGTTTTAGTTGAATTAAAGGTGGAAATAAATGTCATTCTTTTACATGAAATAGAATTTTTGGGTTTGTGCCACATGCTAATGTTTTACCATACCATAACTTCGAGCCCTTTACCTTCTGCACTATGGATTCTGATAAGTGAAAACAACAAACAAAATATTTTGGCCAATTATATTCTCCTGTCCAACAAAATAAAATAGCTCAAAATAAATTAAAAAAAAATATTCAAAATATTTTTTTATTTAAAAAAAAAAAGTTTGATACTTTTTCCCAGACAGAACTGAAATGATAGAGCATGATTATGTTTCTGCTTTCTGATGTCTGAGTTTCTGAGCTCAACGACCAATTGTTAACGTCACATAACTTTGGTCAGTGGCAAAGTGGTATTTTTACCCTCCCTAATATTTAAAACTTCAATTTATGGTTTAAAGGCATCTTCATTAACTATTCCATATGCAGATACAGAGGTCTCATTCAAATTAGCTGGCATGGGGCATGAGGTGAGAGTTTTATCAAGCACAGTGTCAAATGGCACTGTAAATACCCATTCATCCAGAGGCAATGATGGTAAAAGAAATCAGCTTAATTTTTGTTCAGTATTCTTAATGAAAGCCATCTGATTAAAAACACTGCAGGTGAGATGTGATGTTGTATGGCAGTCAGATTGTGGTTTTAGTCAGGCAATGGCAGAGTGTAGAACCCTACCCCTTGTCCTTCCTCAGGTACATGCTGTTTATTTACTTGTCTGTTTATTTATTCAAAACTTTTTTTGGCTGAATTTTCTTTGCCAGAGAAATGTCTTTGAATACCATCAGCTGTGAAGTGATGACAATTTTGACTGAATCTAATAGGAGGTGCAAGCACTTTCGAAATGAGGGCACTGTCAGAAGTGATATGTAACTGCAGACATCCAGGAGAAAAAGGAGTACATAGACTTTAAAGTTTTTAATAGATACTTTCCTTACATTTAAAAAAAATTGACTTAAAGACAAAAATTCCCACATGATTTAGGCTGCCAAAGTGGTGCTATGTAGCTAGTGATTTTTAACCTAATGAGCCTGCATCTGCTTGGAATGCTCTTTCTTCATGGCCATAATCCTTGTAATGTTTTGTATGCTTATTCCTCCTTCCCCTCCTCCTCACCCCCTTGTTAGAATACATCACTGATTCTAGATTTCTTTGCAGTATTTTAACACTGATATCCCACCTTTGACTTTAAAAGATTTGTTCCCCAATATAAAAGGGTGAGAACCTTGATTATACTTCTTCCTTCATGTGAGTATTTACATATAATAAAAAAAAAATATACAAACTAGAGACCTCAGAAGGTCATAAAATAAAGGGAAGCTGCACCCACTTTCTCCACAAGTAACATGAGGTTTTAGAACTCTTTGTGCAAAATGGTTACTTTCTGCATAAACAAGGAGCAAAACTTCTAGCAATTGAAGTTTACTTTCTCCACTCATGTAGTATGATGTATTGCACCTTATTTTGGTGAAATTAGTTAGGTGACAGTTTGAGGACTGCAGTCAGGGGCAGAATTCACATTTATTTCAATACAACAGGTCCAGAAATCCATCACTCACCACTCATTTCCTTGTTTTCCCTCTCTCTCATTTTACAATTTGTTTATGAGGAGCTATAGGGAACATTTGTATTATCTCACCAGGCAATGCTGACCCTTGGGCACATGGGATTTTACCAGCTGTTTTAAGCAAGGTCAGTCAAAATGTAGAGTGTGTGCTTAAATGGCCACGCAGACAAAACCCTTCTTTTTTTAACCCCCTTTTCTTTTTCCCAAGCATTCCAACACATCCCTAACCCAGTGACAACAAGAGAAACATCTTATACTGTATTTCTTGTTAAATCTTGCAGTCTAAGAAATTTTATGTGGGAAAACTTGACACTTACCTGACTTCTTATTTTAATCCAAACCCTCAATGGAACAAAGGGAATCCAGTAGTATTGCTTTTCCCCATAGAGGCTATGTCTGGAGCACAATGTTGTTTGCATTTCATACAAAAATTTAATAGCTCAGCCATACAGCAACACAATATATCTGAAGGAAAAGATCTCGTCTTTCACTTCACTTACTTCACCTCAAACAAAGCAATTTAGCATCTAGGTTGAGGGAGGAAATGGATCACAGCCTTAACAGCAGATCCAAACAAACCTTGTATGGGATATGTGAATCTTAATTTGGAGTTTAAATTTTGGTTTGCCCCTAGGTTCTGAGATACCTTTAGGCTACTAGACTTTAGTCATTGTAAGTGAATTATTCCCTTCTTAAATTAGCGCTCATCTGGTCTAGAAAGAGGCCTAAATGCAGGTCAGGACACAGCTTTGCTGTGTGATACCTCTAGTTGGAGGTGTTCCTGCTGAGTACAGGGGGATTGGATAAAACAGCATTGGAGAGTCCCTTTCAATCCAATGCAACCTGTGAATCTCTTATACCATGCAAGAATTTGGGGGTTTGTGTACATGTAGTTGTGCTTGACTGCAAGGGATCTATTTCCTTCTTGACTTGTTGACTTTGCAGTTGTATTTTTGGGCTATTTTAGCAGTGGTATTCAAAACCCAACTGGATGTACTCCAAGGCAGCTTGCTGTAGGTGAATCTGATTTAGCAGGGAGTTGGACAAGAAAATCTTGAGAGGTGTCTTCCAAACCCTACCACTCTGTGATTCTGTGAAAAGGAGTTCAGGAAAAACAAAATTCTGTGCTACAATATTCTTCTTTAAACCTACTTATACATATTTAGACTGGATGTTAGACTGGATGTTAGGAGGAAGTTCTTTACAGTGAGGGTGGTGAGGCACTGGAACAGGTTGCCCAGGGACGTTGTGGATGCTCCCTCTCTGGAGGTGTTCAAGGGCAGGTTGGAGGAGGCCTTGAGTAACCTTTTCTAGTGGGAGGTGTCCCTGCCTATGGCAGGTGGTTGGAACTAGATGATCCTTGAGGTCCCTTCCAACCTTACCATTCTATGATTCTATGATTCTATTTCCTTTTAAGAAAGTCACCCTGGTTATTTTTCAAATTAATAAATAAACCCATTTAAACAGAAAAGATATTTTGGATGAGGGATTTGGTACCCAGAAGTGGCTAGTTTTGAATAACCCACCGGCAGTTTGATCCAGTGAATAATTCATTAGCTATACTGTACTATGGCATTAAAAAATCAGCAACTCCTTGTACTATTATTGTGGCAAGCTTCTTACAGACAGCTTCCTGTGCCTGAGGAGGCCATGTGAATACTTGTTCTTTCTCAAAATCCAAAGCTATATAAATTAATGATTTTCCAAGTACATCTATTACAGTTGTATTTTAATTCGCACTGCAGCACATACCTAAAAATTATGGCATAAAAGTTTCTTCAAATCTGGTGATTTTAGGTGAACAAATACTGAACATTTAGCATGAACACTGCTACCCAGTCAGTGATAAGCTTGGTTTTTACAATGTTTAAAATTATTTGTAGTGAATGTGTTTGTTTATAGTTAGTCATATATGTATTTGATGATATTTAATGAATGCTTCCTATTTTTTCACATCCTCTTCAAGTTGCTCATAAAACTCATTCTACAAATTTGGTTGCAACAACATTTTTGCTTACATTGACACAGTCTGAACCTACATCTAGAAATACTGGTTTTATTTTAGGCATCTTATCCAGGGAAACTAACTCAAGCTTAGCAACTTTTCTAACTAGAATCTTTTAATTCCTGGGAATCTGCAGAACCAAAGTCCTGAAGTTCTAATTCAGGACTAAAATTTCCTTTTCACTCTTTTAGCAAATTATGAAGGTGAAGTCCTTAGAACTGTGCACACCTCAGTAAGATGAAGAATATACAGTTAAAAAGCTACCCAGGTGCTGGAACCAGCGTTTTTTTCTGTGGTGGCTTGCTTTTGTTTGTTTGTTAGGGGGTTTTCTTTTGTTTTGGTCTTTTTGGGTTTTTTGTTTGTTTGGTTTTTGTTTGGTTTGGTTTTGTATGGCTTTGTGGGGAGAGTGTTTGGGGTTTTTTTGTTTTGATTCTTGTTTTTAACAAAATGTACATAAACAATTTTGAGGAACTGGAAATTGTTAACCCAGAAGAAAAAAATTATGCTTTTCCACAGTGTTTTTGGTCAAAAGAGATGATACATGACTGAGACTGCTACAATGGAGCAGGCTTAGTATGGCTTCAGGCAAACTAAGAAATACCTTATCTGTTAGACAACAAGATTAGTGGTTACCTGGTCAGAAATGCCTACCTCAGCAGATACTGAAATAATCTTTGGGAAATTTAGCTTTAGGTGATGCAGTAGGAGCCAATGCAGCTACATTACTTCAAAAATATTACCTAGCTATGAACACTACATAGCTGTAACTCTGGGCATTAATGTCTCTGATTTTTTTGCTTGGTATTGCTCTCAAGAATAAAAGTGGGAAACAAGAAATCCCTGTTACTGGAATGTGTACTTAAACCTTGTTTCCTAAGGATTTAACTGGAATGATCCACCGTGTTGTTTGTTTGGAATGGTGCATCATTTTGTTTTCTTTTGCTCCTTTTGTAGATGTTCTTAAAGTTATTTTTTATTTTAAGGGTGAGTGTCTCTGTGTCTAGGCTGATGAATCATACAAGCATGGTATTGCATTCTTCTCACTGCTGCCCCTCTGCAGTCTCTGCAAATCCCAGGTAACAGAGTAGGACCATGTCAGACATCTGTGACATTTTGCTTTGCCATAGTGCAAGTTAACTGCATGTGGAAATTTGCCCTTCTATTGAAGAAAGTCCTGAAGGTGGAAAGGTTTGGACAAGGTCTTGTAGGATCTTTGCAGTTAATCAATCACAGAAAAGACAGCAGAGTCATAGGGCAGGCTATACATGATCCATGGCTTTAGAGTACCAATTTTTTTGTTATATAAGGACAAACTTCATTGATGTCTTCAAGAAATAACAGCACAATACAAGAAAAGCCATATGCTCTGCTATGAAAGTTTTACCCTTACTACTGACAGAACGAAGGCTGGCAATCTGGCCTCTGTGATTCTGAATATATTGAATTTCTCCATTCTTTGCCTGTTTCTTCAGGCAAGAAATTAAAATCAGACCCTCACAGGGAACACTGCAGCAACCATATGAGGACTTTTGAAGGTTTTGTTCACTACCAAGTTTGCTTATTTTGTGCACTGCTCTCTATAGGTCTGTCAAATACTCATTGGACGGTGGAGCGTATTGGGTTATGAACTATAATGTCACATTCAGTTATGTCAGATGTGACACAACATGACCCTCAAAAATGTGATGGATAGTGATGAACAGGAAAGGACATTTCAAAAACTTCTGTCAAAGTAAAGTTTTTTTTTGCACTATTATCTTTTAAAATAACCTTGCAGAGAAGCTTTTTTTCAGAAAATGAGGTTTAAAGGGAGGAAAAGGATTTCCTCCACCCCTCCCCTCCACAGAGTAACTTTAAACATCTCATCAGATGTAAATCATGGAAAAGCAAATATATTCCCATCATGGAATACATTCCATTCACAAAATCAGAAGACTTCTAAGATTATACATGTCCAGCTGTGCTGTCTTCTAGAGAACACCAACTTCCCTTCAGTATGATGTGTGAGGTTTTTTTCCAAATCTGTGGAGATTATGCTAGATATATATCATATGCTCCCTCTAGCTGAGATTGTTTTATACATATACATGTATGCTTTCCCTTAAGTTCCCTTCTTTAAATTGATGGCTCCCTAGTGGGCTTTTTAACACTTATGTGGTGTTTATCATCTTTACAAGATCTTTTAAATATGTGTGATTGTAGTTAGCTTCATGAGGTGAGAGTGAACTGAACGGACAACAGAGCTGTCGATGGTGTTTAAGGTTACTTTTACAGGTCTCGATTTTTGATTGTGCAGTGAAACTTCCTACATGTTAACATCTGATATAAATCCCACCACACGTGCTTCAGGGTCAGGCTGTTGGATGATATAAATGCTGTATATGGAATCAATGGCTCTGAAAGGGGTAATGCTATTTGCAGTACAGTTGTTGCTCATAATGCCAAAGATTGAAATGTGATTCATGGTGCTATAAGCATGTTAAAATGTATTTATTATTATGGAAATTACCTTTCTGCAGCTCCTATAAATGATTACATTCTTGAAATAGGAGTTAGAGTTATAACCTTTCAGCTCAAGTCTTTTCTCCATACAGGTTTATAACAGTACAGTAGTAGATGGGGTGTATCCAACGTGAGCCTTCTGCTTCATCCCAAGATGTGGAAAACCTGAAGTACATGGGGGAAAAAGGGAAGGGAGAAAGGGGGAAACAGAAGCTACATAAGGAAAGCCAGTGTCTGTCACGAGTAGTATGTGGCTTGTGGAAGAATAAAAGGTACTGGACAGGAAGAATAAAAGGTACTATTACTGGAACATACCCTCCTACTTTGGCCTTCTGAATTAATTTTTTTTAATCTCCTTATAATACAGACTGACTAATTTTTAAATTTTATTTTATCTGTTGCCAAGTAGGTTCCATTTCCTACCCAGTTTGTCTCTATTTCAGATACATCTGTTTCTTCAGGAAAGGAAATTATTATAGGAAATTTTAATTACCTTGGTAAAACATCTGTGGCTTAAGATGTTTAACATTTTTTGGAAGTCTGAGGCTTTTTTCTGAATGTACTTAAACATTTATGTTGTTCTTAGCTGGAAATAACTGGTGAAAGATAAGTTAGATCAATGCAATGTGCAAAATCAGTTGCTTCCTTCATAATCACAGTCAATTAGGAATGAGGAGCAGGAAAAAAAAAGCCCTCCTTCCTTATTATCAAATTAGTCATATCCCATTAAGAAGTAAAAATGATATATTTGACTTCAGTGGCTTTTGGACCACTTTACAAAGTTAAAATCTTTTATAATTTGTAGCTTTTACAGAGAGTTAAGGACTCTGTTTTTAGACATCATACATTTTAGTATGAAGGGAGAGGATTCCTTTCAAGCTTAGAGCTGTCAGTGTCCTAAAACCAGTAATGTCCTCTGATGTTTTAGCATGTAGTATATATGCTGCAGGTATATTTTCCTCCTGGAAGGGAGGTCAAGAATCTCCTGTATAACTTGATTGACATCTGCAGTGAAATTGGCATCACTCAATCTAGTTCTGGGGTTAAAAACCACAAGTTTTGGGAAGTGAATATGTGTTTTGTGCTTTGGGTTTAAATATACTCAAAGGAAATCTCACTATTTGACTCTGAAATAATTTGTCAAATTAGCACATGACTGACACTGCATGAAACACATTCTGACATTCCGCAATGTGGAGTACAACAGAGTCATTGAATTGAATTACTACTGCTAGGTGAGGCATGAAAAGGCTTGAACAACATTGCATGAGTGTGAAGTTGCTAACCCAGCAGCAGAACACGAAGAAATTGCTTCAACATTTTTTTTTTTTAATGACAGAATTGGGATTTAATTGGCATATTCTTCTTCCTATAACAGAGTTTCCAATGCATCGCTTTCACATCTACGTGTAAGAGATCCACAAACATAAGGAAAATATGAAGGCTATTTTTAATCTACTGTTTACTTTTTGAGGGTACAAATAATACAGTGCTGGTTTAGTTTACACAGGAAAATAAATGAGGTGTCTTTTGTGTTAATGTTTGTACTAAGAGATCCGGTGCTTGCACTTAACAGATTTGGTATTCAAAACAGCTGCATGGTTTGATCTGACTGTCATGGACGATATATAGAATGTTTGGGGGGTTTTGTTTTGGTTCATTTTGCTGTTTGTGAAAAAAACATGTGACTAAGGGAATTTTATGTCTTTTTTTTTTTTTTTTTAAAGCTGGTCATCTGCTGAGATTAAAAAGATGTTATTTTTATCTCTGAAGAGACTGCTGTTGATAATCATGACTGCTCTAATGTGAATCATCACTTAGTAATCAAGACACTTCTCATATATGCTATAAGGTGATATGAAAAAACTTCATACTTAAGTTTTGGCCAAAGGCAATGAAATAAGTTCAAGTATCCAGGTTCAACATGGAGCAAAAACTCACAGAAGTTGGCAGTGTGCATTAATGTTTCCCACAGTGAACAGAATGAAAATCTAACTCTTTTGGCCTTGGGCAGATAGGTTGTTCCACCTCTAGGAGATGCACGACAGTTCTCTCACTTCTCTCTGGTCTAGTTTTAGGTACTATATTTTGAATAATTAATAGATACCATCTTGTTTTGCAATGGTATTTCTCAACCACCTAGCAGAGTGACTAAATTTCTGGCAAATTCAAAGTGAAAAAACCTACAGTATAATCTGTGGCACAGCATCTGGTAATGGCTGGCAGTATTCTGGAAATCATGGAACTGAATCTCTCTCTCTCTCTCTGTTTCTTGATTAAAGGGGTTATCTGCAGAACAGTACGCTCTATAGATACCAAAATAGGTGTTTGTGTTTACATCTTCCACTTCCTTTAGTTTGAGATCTGCTAGATGACAAAAGGTGTTACTGAGCTCTGTGAAATGGTTTAGGATCATTTGGATCCATTGTACTGAACACTGAAAGCTGCTGCTCTTCACTAAACATGTTTTCCTCCCAAAGTGAATGATGCTTATAAATACAAACCCAGGTTCTTACAGATGGGTTCCAGTCAAAGGAGTCTGCCATCTTAGCTATCTTTTACTGGCTTAAACTAAAAAAGCCTGATAAGTTAAATAAACGAACTAAAATCACATCAATAAGGTATTACAAATTAAAAATATATTCAGCTCATGCACAGGACCCTGCAACAGAATCATAGAATCGTAGAATGGTAAGGTTGGAAGGGACCTCAAGGATCATCCAGTTCCAACCCCCTGCCATAGGCAGGGACACCTCCCACTAGTACAGGTCACTCAAGGCCTCCTCCAACCTGACCTTGAACACCTCCAGGGAGAGAGCAACCACAACCTCCCTGGGCAACCTGAGCCAGTGTCTCACCACCCTCACTGTAAAGAACTTCCTCCTAACATCCAGTCTAAATCTCCTCTCTTACAGTTCAAACCCATTCCCCTTGTCCTGTCATTTCAAGACCTTGCAAATAGTTCCACCCCAGCCTTCCTGTAGGTCCCCTTCAGATATTGGAAGGCTACTATAAGGTTTCCTTGAAGCCTTCTCTTCTCCAGGCCGAAAACCCCAACTCTTGTAGCCTGTCCTCACAACAGAGCTGCTGCAGCCCTCTGAGCATCTTCATGGCCTCCTCTGGACCTGCTCCAATAGTTCCATGTCCTTCCTGTGCTGAGGGTTCCAGAACTGCACACAGTACTCTAGGTGGGGTCTGATGAGAGCAGAGTAAAGGGGCAGAATCCCCTCCCTTGCTCTGCTGACCACGTTTCTCTTGCTGCAGCCCAGCCACTGTTCCAGTGCGCAAGTACAAAATTAGCCAGACTGTTTGGGTCTGTTTCCTCATTTTCAAAAAATCTTAGCATGCCCTTTCAAAGCTCCAACTTCAGATGACCTAGCACTTGTTTCAAGTTCAGACGAGTCAGATTAGCTGTCAAAAAAGCTCATGACTTTAGGTACTGTTTTTCCTAAAAGCCTGGCCTCTAGTATGTCTATTGTACATGTTTTAATCTGTCCTTCAGCTACACTGAAGAGTGAACTGTCTTGGAACTGCATGCTGTTGAATTTGAGAGTGATTATTTATGTTGCAGGTAAGCCACATATATATATACACTGGAGGCAAGACTCTGGTAATGTTTGCAAAATCACTAATTTGTTATACATTGTATACAAAAAGCTCCCTTTGAGTGAATGCATTAACTTTCAGACTGTAATGAGCAGAATTTGAAGAAGCAGGTTGAAAACATTTTATTCACACTGATGAATAGTTACCAACAGATGCAGCTGTGTTAGAAATCAAAACAGATATCTGAATGCATAAAATCACTTATGTTGCCTCTGCACACACTATTAGTTAATAACTATCCTGAAATTGTTCCACTACCCTCATTTTCAGAGAGGCTGTGGATGTCATCATTTCTATTTTTGAATCAACTTTGTGTGTGTGTCTGTTTGACAAGTACTAGATTACATCATTGCTGAATGAATGTTTAATTTAGGTGTCCTCCTTAGCGTTGTAATCTTTTTGGTCCATTTGGCCCTGAATGTTTCATGTATGTACTCCACATCCTCACACAAGTCCCCTGTGAATGTAAAAACAGAAGCACATTGAAAATGGATGTTCTTTAAAGAACTAAATATGCAGCTAACACAGAAAAAAAAAAATCCATATTTGACTGAATTGTGAAAGGCACTGTGTTGAAACTTTAATGTGTTTATCATGCATCTTCCAAAATAAATTGTCCTACTTTAATGCTGGTTTCTTAAAATATACATTAGGAGTTTTAGTGATTAAATGGACATTGTCAGCTAGGTAGCTATGCAGTTTGCTGGGGTTTTTTGTTTGTTTGTTTGTTGGTTGGTTTTTGGTTTTGTTTTGGGGTTTTTTGGTGGGTTGAATTACATCTTGCTATTTATTTTTTTGCACTACAGTTACTACAAGAAATTCCCAACCAGGTTAATTGCCCTTCTAATACTACTGCAGGCTCCTGTGAAGAAAATGGTTGCATATAGAGGGCAAACACCAGGGAGTTTAGAAATAGTAGTCATAGAGCCCATCCAAGCAAGTGGATGGTTTTACTCTTCCCTCAAATAGAGAGCTGGTGAGTGGACAGTCAAATAGCTGGGCAGAACTGTGACTTTCTTTAACCAGCCAGAGCTAACTGAGCCAACATAAGGAGTGAACCCTCATTACTGTTAAAAGCCATCTGAAAATTATTGTTTTCTTTATAGAAAGCAGGAAGAGTGTTTCTCACTGACCTATAAAAGAAAATCATGGGGCCACCCTTGTGCAGGTGCTGCTTATCCAAGCCATCAACAAGCAGCCATATTAGACCCCTAGGATGCCAAATCCATAACACACAAAATCCTGCAGATTTTACCCAAGATACATAGACTTGGAGTCATCATTCTTTGCTACATTATACTGCAGACACAGAAGGTTTGGACCAGCAAAGGTGATAGCCTAGAATATTGAGTTTCTCGGTAGTTTCCTGACATCAGTGACAGCTGGTCAACAGAAACTGCTGCTGTGAGAGCCAAGTAATGGAATGAAGCAAAAGTTTCCTCCTACCTCTTTCATGCATGTTGATTTGAGATATTTGCCCCATAGAATTCGACTTCAGGCCTTTATTTGTGACTCCCAAACAGTGTGGTACAATTTTTCATAGAATCAAAGATTCAGAGATCATCTTTTATGTTGTGGTACTTGGAAGCAATGGCACAAATCTCTGATGCTGGAGTTGATTTCTACTGATTGTATGTTCTTGAAAGGGCAAAACTGGGCAAATTATCTAGACAGTGAGAATGAATTTGAGTAAATTAATAGTTTTCTACTATTACAGAGGTAGGATTCATCAGATAAAATCCTTAACACTTTAAAATATTACTTTGTTGACTTTCTCACCCTTACATTTTTTTCCCCCCTCTAGGTAGGTTACTTAACACAAAGCTGCCTTATCAGTCATTATTTTTTACCAGCTTCTCTCAGAGGGAAAATTACTTGAAATACAAAACACACAAGCTGAGGTCAATAAAAGAAGTGAGCTTGGTCCCTCTGGTTCTTTGTTTTTAACCAGAACCCTTACTGCTTATTTTGCCAATGGTGTCCTCTAAGTAAGTCTTCGAGACCACCAACTATTTAGAAGTGCTCTTGTCTACCTTCTTTCTTCCACATGGAAAGCAGAATAAGACAAGAGCCTGGTATGAAAGAGGAGAGTTACAGAGTACTGGAGCACACTGTTTATAGAATGACTGATGTCATTATTGAACATGCACTCAGGGAAAAAGATGTAGATAATGAACAAGCTACTCAGTGTGAGCTGGGCGTACAGGGTTTAGTGAATATGTATGGTACTTGAGAGTAAGGAGAACAGAGATGAAATTTAATGGAACTAAGGTAAAAAAGAGAGAGTTTAGATCATTTTGACCTGTGGAAGAGTTCATGCAAAGATGTGCTGGTAAAATTACACAGAACAGCTTTGTAATTGTTACCTAAATTTCCCATCTACTGATCACTATAACATCAATACTGAAAAATATCTCTGTCTCTCTACCTTTTTTTTTTTTTTTTCTCAAATGTATTTATATAGTTCAGAGGAAAAATAAATAATCCTCAGAGTGTGAATTAAAACACTGAGCCTCTTGTGACACAGCCACAGCCTATAGTGTAGCAAAGCAGCAAAAGCTGCCTGTGCTACAACACATCTCAGGGTTGGAGGAAGCCATCATTCCTCTTCATCATTTTCTCACCACAACATGGAATACATTATTCAGTAGTGCCTTCAGGACTGCATACCTAAGTCCCACCAACTCCACTTCACCATTTTAAACTTCAACTCAATTATGAAACACAGTTTCAGTATTATTTCAATGTAAATATAGACATTATAAGATTAGCAACATCCTGCTAATTTCTTAAATGTGGTCCAACCAAAAAAAAAAACAAAAAAAAAACCAAAAAACCAAAAAAACCCCAACAAAAACAAAACAAATGAAAACAAAAACAAAACAAAAAAAATCCCACCATGGGTATACTATAGCCCATAGATAGATGTCTCTTTCAACGATGAATCAGTGTAGCCCATAGATAGATGTCTCTTTCAAAGATGAATCAGTGTAGTCCATAGATAGATGTCTCTTTCAAAGATGAATCAGTGGCCCAGACAACTTTATTTCCACAATAACTATAGTGTGAAGGAAAACAAAGCAATAGGAAAAGGTGGACTGTTCACATTAGAGCCCATAATGGGATGGTATAACACTTCTTTCAAACAATTAATCTCCTGTGCTGTACCTTTGCCTTACCAGGAAATCCCGATAGTG
Organism: Eubucco bourcierii; assembly: GCA_013396675.1. Lineage (NCBI taxonomy): Eukaryota > Metazoa > Chordata > Aves > Piciformes > Ramphastidae > Eubucco > Eubucco bourcierii. The sequence goes on along the minus strand of VWZE01006839.1, from coordinate 1,932,440 downwards.
TTTCTGCAGACTAGCTTTGTCTGGAGTTTGTTTGCTGGGGCTTGATGCATCACAGCAAGAGCAGGTGATCTTCTTTCTTGCCTTCTGCATGGCCTGTGGCCTGGTTGCTTATTCTTTTCTGTGCACCACTGTTGCCTTGCATCAGTACTGCTGTCAGCGCAGTTGTGCAGGGAGCAAGCCTGGGCAGCTGACTGTGAAGAAAAATGTTCCAGCAAGAGGGCACTGGAGAAATAGTAACAAGGAGAAAAAAAGCGTGGTGCAGACTGAGAGAGATGGAGGGTTTGCTTAAGCTGATGACATGGCTGAGTTTCATTTCCTGCTCTCTGGTCATCATGGGCAGTGTTCCTAAAAGTAAAATCTTCACTAAGAAAAGACTGGGGAAAAACTGTTGAAAAGAAGCATAGGACAAATGCTGTCTTTGAGTAACTTACACATCAGGGTTAGCCAAATTCCGCTTTTCCTTCTCTCTGTGATATGTGTCCTTTCATTGTCAGTTATCTTCTTTTGCTTTTCCCTCTGTTGAAATGAAACTGAATTTTAACTGTTATAGGGGTGCTCTCTGCCTTCTCTCTCAAGGGGTGTAAGCTGTCTAATTTAGCTTTCCAGAATGGTCTAAGTAGGGAAATACAGTTAGTGCATGCATAGAGAGGATATGAAGACCATTGGGTTATGACCCAAGTTTAGGAATCTAGCAGAGTTATTGCTTAAAAGAGTTAATAGGAAAATATTTTGATTTTCAAGGATGGAAAACTTTATTACACTCCTTATGTGATGTTGAACATGTAGGCAGACAGTTCCATAGCACTGTGTTCATGAAAAACAGAAAGCTGCAGTTAAAGAAACATGTAGGCAGAGGAGTCAGTTATTTCTGAGATTTCATTGCAGTAGTCTAGTCAAGAAATTGGGAGGGGGGGAAATGATCACTGTTACACTCGGAGTTATTTTCAGAAAGGAAAACAGGAGGACACAGGGGACCACAAACCTGTAAATTGCATTGTTGTACTGAGCAAGCTGATGATTAATACACTGGCAGCTGTCAGTCTGCAAGCAATTAGAAGAGTATATGTTGATCAGTTCTAGGCACTGTGGATTTATGAAAAAGAAATACGCTACGTAAATATCCCTCTCCAAACCAGATCTACTTTTAAGAATGGAATAACATAGCTTCTTAAAAAACCAGTGGCTGCTTGAAAGCAGAAGAGATTGTGTGCTCAAACTTGTGTCCATTTTAACAAGCAGGACCTATGTGATAAACTGGTTCTATTTTATCTGAAATAAAATTCACTGGTTGTGAGAAACCTATCAACATGTTAAACTACTTGTAAAGTTCATATATGCCACATGCCCAGAAGGCAGTAATTAGTTGACAGGAAACCAAAAGGGGACAAAATACTTTACCTTGATTTAAAATTCAATCTGGTTAAATTTTCACTGCTTATTGGGGGCAATTCCCACCATTTGCCATGTTTTTTCTTTTGGTTTTTTTTTTTTCTCCCACAGCCACATTGTTAGTTGTGTTAACATCTACTGATATACTATAAATTACTGAAGAGATGAAAACACAGTTCTGAGGCCCTTCTCCACATAACAAAATATTTACTTTCTGAGTCTTCTGCCTTTCCTCTGCTCTGTAAGAGAATATAGACTATTTTTACTCTATCTGTGTTCTTCATTTATGAGAAGAGCTTTCTCCCCACTCCTGCCTGTGGGACAACTAAGGGAATTCTGCTCCTAATCTGCTTCTCATTGTACAGTCTGTAAAATCTGCTGGTTTATGTATACCACGGAACATGGGAAACTTTTGCCACAAGCAGCTCTTTACTGCCTGCTCTCAGTGCCAGCTATTCTCAGATTGATTTACTATTCCCAGTTCTTGTGACTTGCTTATGACATTTATCTCTTTCTGTAAGTTGTTTGGAAATATGTTGCATGTGAATTTCACAACTGAACTGAAGTAACCTAGTGGCATTGTACTTACTGTGGTTTCTTACTACTACCTCTTGTTGGTATTGTTAGCACTGTATGAAGAAAGAAGCAGTTTTAATTGAAAGAAATAGAACTTTAATGCGCTGGACACATTAAAAAATCAGTGTTAATATGATTTAGTATTTTATTTTCCTGCTTAATTGCAGCCATAAAATCAACCAGTGCAGGCTGGATTTATCACATATCATTGTTAATTTATTTTTGGTGAATCGTTGAGGCTTAAATTTATTTTTGCCAGTAAATTCCATAATTGACATTTTAATGGAAAGTGAAGAGGAAGGGTCTGTGGACATGGACACATTCAATGGCTTTCAAATTTGAATATATATGCATAGAAAATATTTATTTCTATTGTTCCAGGGTAGCTGTTGCATAGTTCTGCCAAACTATGTAGTGGAACAAATATCTCACAGTTCAGATGTTGAGAACAGCACTGGAAAAATAAAGTTCTGAGCAATGATTTTCTGAGTCACAGCCATTATTACTATAAACTTTATCAGTGTAAGCCTGTGCACTTCAGAGCACTGTGACAGGGATTCATAATGCAGTGAGCAAGCCTGTAGGGATCTCTTTCAGTCTAAAAGGTTCTACAGATTTTGAGAAAGAGCTTTCTTCAGTGCAAGTCCACTCTAATGGTAAACATCCTTTCAGAGCAAAACTAGTTCAACATTATTTGTCATCTGGAAAACAGAGGTTTGTTTAGGTGCTTTAGCACAAGCAGTCGAAGTTGCCAGGCTCATATAAACATTTACCTTTATTTAGTGATAAGGCCATAGTTGAGAAGCTTATGGGTATTTATATTTGGCTGTGGCAGTCCTGTAATTGTATAATAAGGCACACTTAAGGTAAGGTTATCGTGGTATAAGTGCCTGTAATCCCTCTGGAGTGTAATTGCCTCATGATAACCTCATCCCTTGAAGTTGTCTCTATTGCTAATATGAAAAATGTTTATTTTCAGTGGGAACATATATTTTGTGATGGAACAGTATTAAACTGTCAGAACAAAATGGCAAACTGCAGTTGGAATGGGCAGAAGGGTTCAGATGGATTAATTCAGCCCTCATAGACAGTTCACCAGGCAAGCTGGAATGATCCAAACTGTCTTATAGTGAGCAGGTTTTAAGTCTGGAAGTATCTAAAGAGGAATAGCCATTTACCCAGAAAGGTGCTTTAGTTTTCTTAGACTATACTAGAGAAGCTTGGGATTCATGGGAATGAGGAAATATGTTTCAAAAGACACAGATTTTTGTCACGGTAACATCTGTGGCTTTGGAATTTGCTGTTTTGACTGGTGGATCACCCATCCAGCAACACAGCTTTTTGTACTGCACTGTAAATCATGAACTATGCATTAATAAAATACACATGGTTCACAAGCAGGTTTTGGAGAGCATCTGTTGTACTTATTACACAAGGGATTTCCAAAGTATCAAAGTGCATTCACTACCTCAAAATGTGCCACCTGAAAATCTGTCACGAAGCTTCCAAATAGCACTTTCCTCAAAGTCGTGTGTGGGCCAGAACAGTCCCCAGGGAGGCAGAGAAATAATGTTCCTAAAGACACAAGTCCAGGTCAGAGGCTCTATGTTCTCCTTGCTTCAGGCATCAGCTGATGCAAATTTGCACCTCTGGCCAGTCACTCCCGGATGAGTGTGTGACAGGTATGCATGCTTCGTGTCCCAGTTTGCTTTCACAGGAAGTCCCATGGCTTGCTTCTACAAACTGCTATGTACAATCTCCTAATGAAGTCAATGTGAGGTCCAGCAGACAGACCCTGCAGCTCCAGAGGCTGGAGGGACTGCGTGAGGAAACTTTTCCCATCACATGAAGGGTGTTAGAAACGGGAGGTCAGCATGGCAGGATTAATGTTTAGGTTTCCACACTTTTTATAGGCTTTGGCGAGCTGTGTGCCTGAAGATGGAAAATTTTTGGAAGTAGACCAAAGATTTCAAAACGAACCTTATATTTCCTTAGGTTTTTTTGGCATCAGTGGCTCTTTTGGCTCTGTCTGAGTGGAATAAGCTGTGCCTTTGAGTTTAGTACATTATACAGTAACATATTACACCTCTCTATTTTTTGTGCCTGAGAATTTCACCTCATCCATCTTTCACAATGTTCAACAGAGGCTCTTAAAAATCCCCACACCAGCTTTAGACAATTAATTGGAGGGAGGGCCAAACCCCAGATCCTGCTTTCAAACCTAAATCCTTGTTCTTCTTGAATCTGATGTTATGTTGAACCTACACGAAACACAGAACCAAAACATTCAACAACTAAGAAAATTCGAATTAAAATCTTGTTTGGATGAAACTGTATATTCTGAATATAAATTTAGACCATTCACTACTTACCCCTGAAACAAATCTCAAACTTCTTAGTCATAGAATCGTGGAGTCGTGGAGTCATAGAGTCACAGAATCGGTCAGGGTTGGAAGGGACCACAAGGATCCCCTAGTTCCAACGCCCCTGCCATGAGCAAGGACATCTCACCCTAGATCAGGCTGTCCAAAGCCTCATCCAGCCTGGCCTTAAACACCTCCAGGAATGAGGTTTCCACTACCTGCCTGGGCAACCCATTCCAGGCTCTCACCACCCTTATGCTGAAGAACTTCTTCCCAACATCCAGTCTGAATCTACCCATTTCTAGTTTTGCTCCATTTCCCTAGCCCTATCACTACCTGACAGCCTAAAAAATCCCTCCTCAGCTTTCTTGTAGACCGCCTTAAGATACTGAAAGGTCACAATAAGGTCACCTCAGAGTCTTCTCCTCTGCAGACTGAAGAGCCCCAACTCCCTCAGTCTCTCCTCATAGGAGAGGTGCTCCAGCCTCATGGGCCTAGTAGTAGTAGAATTAGTGGGACATGATGACGTGCTTTAAAAGATTTAAAAGTAAATCACAATCAAAGCTATATCTCATTTAAATGTTGAAAATGTTTAGAGGTATACTTATTAAAGATATAATTTAAAGGGTTAGCCTTAACCATTAATTTGTTCTGGTCATCAATTAAAAACTGTTCAGATATCTCTGGTGTATATCTGAATTCCCTTTCCAGTTGTTGGGCAGTGTAGACTGCAGTCTGCTTGTCTGCTGTTCCATGGAAGAATTCGACTTCAGTTTGCACAGAAATGTATGCCTTAGGGCTCTTGTCTTTTTATCTGACAGTATGTAGTTAATATAAATATTATCTATATATTTATATCGTTGAAATATTTATATATACATCTGATGTATCATCTTTTCTTTTGTTCACCAAGAAAACCCAATGCCCCTACCCAGGATTTATTATAAAATTTGTCTCCATTTTTTTTGTTTAATGTTTCCATTGCAGTTACATTGCCATGGCATCTTAGCTCGCAGGTTTAGTTTTTCTCTTACTGTGAGACATACTTGAAGTTTAAGGTAAGGTTCAGGAGGGCATGAACCCTTTAATTAATCACTTATTAACTGTTTTTCGGAGTGGGACAGGGACATTAGTACTCCAGTTTCCTTGGAGTAGTAGTGTTGCAGTGGAGCCCTCTCCTGGAAGCTGTACTTGTGAATTATAGCTCAGGAAGCAATTCAATGAGTTGCTCTTCATTTGGACTTTATTTTAAGAACATGAACAGTAGAATAAACGATTTTTTTTCCTCTTTGAGTTTGCTTATTTTCCTATATCCTTCTGACTGAAACTGGGAACCCTGTGATAAAGTTATGATTGCTAATGATATTGACTAGCTATTTCTTTTTAATTTTTGGTGCTTGGCTTATACCTTTTGAGTTTCCTGATCTGCCCACAGAGACTCTAGGAATGTTACTGCTGGTGGATGCTTTAGCTTGATCCATTTCATCTCTAACTCTGATATCTTGAGTTCCAATACACTCAAGAAAACAGTTCAATTTATAACCTTTTCCATCTAATATTTCTAGTCTTTGCTTTCCTGCATTTCATCCTTCTTAATTGTTTCTGTAACTGATCAGGTAATGTATTGCTCTTTTACCCTAGGCTTAAGATTCATTCTGTATGCACAAGATTTATTACTGGTATCAGTTTACTCAGTGTTTAACTGCCTATTCCCTGATTGCATATTTTCCCACACATGAAAACAACAGTGACTCTTAAAAGACAGATATAGTGAAACTTTTTTTTGCTTGTTTGTTTTTAAAAACCCTAACTAATATTGTGTGTTACCTTTCGATGGCAGCTTAAGAATTTGTGATTTATCTTTCTTTTTAAACTAAACCAGGAAAACCAGAAAAATTCACTGAACATTTGGATATCAAATTTACAGTTCCTGAGGTTTACAGAGTGAGAAGATTCATGAGTTCATGTGGAGAGGATATAATTAATCCTGTCATCTTGTTCTTTGTCATTGCCATGCACAGAGTAGCCATTGTGCTGTCTGCATCTCTCGAGTCTTAACTCCTGTTCATCCTAGGCATTTCTTTCCAGCCTTGTGGAAAGCAGGGGAGGGTTAAGTATTTTGTCCATTTTTCTACTTTCTTGGGGTCAAACATGAGCAGAAACATAGCTCTCATCAGGAAGGTATGAACTGATTAGCGTTCCATCTGTGGCACGCCTTGACTGCCAATGGGTTTTTTAATTATATTAAAATGATGTACTTTGTACTTTGATATGAGAAGTGAAATAGGAAGCTAATTTCTAATAATTGCTTTAAAATGTGCTTTGGAGGAAATATGGAGATATTAGCATTACCAGTAATACAATCTGAATGAGCTAAATGGGTGGTGTAATGAGAAGTTCAGGGCAGGAGGGAGCATGCAGAAAGGTTGAAAATGTCATTGCATGCTGGCTGAGGTATCGTTTCCCAAATGATGGTTCACCCTGTCCCTGCTGTATCTTAATGCCAAATTAATGCCTCAGTAGTGAATATGTGGTAACACTAATTTACTCATCACCAGTGCCCCTACTGGTACATAGCCATATCCTTGACAAGGGGATCAGAGACAATATCCACAGTATAGTTACATTAATATATGAAGTAATAGTCATGTTTCTTTGTTTGTTCTACCTTCAGGACTGTTCTTGGCTTCCAGATTTGCTGTTTGAACTCTTTTGCAGTATAGAGTGTGTAGCCCATCATACATTATTCTAAACAGCCACAGTTACTACAAAAATACAGATTAATTAGCATTTCTGACAAAATATGTCACAGGAAGGAAAAAGAAAAACTGTTTGCTGATTTATGAGATTAAGTCCTCCAGTTCTCAGGACTAATGTTGTACATCTGAGCACCACAGGAGATTGTCTTGGCTGCTCCTTCAGTGGGGTTCTTTCCAGAATTTTAACTTTTTCAGATTTTATTTTTCACTTGAATATACTTTTCTGAAAAAAACCAAACCAAAACAAACCAAAACAAAAAACCAAACTAGAAAACTTGTGTACTTCTTAGTACTTCTTGCTATGATCTTAACTCTAAACAAAGCACTGCCATTAGGCAGAATTATTTTAGCTCTTCAAAGAACACTACTAATCAAGGTACAGCTGTATGGCTGATTTGGAGGACCCAAAAGAGATTAAGGGATAATTATAAAACAGTACAATGAATTAAAATTAGTCAGACATGTGGAGAAGAAATGTGTCTGATTACATGCAACAAAGCTTAGTTATGAGATTTGTACTGCTCGCATGTTTGTATCTGTGTGTAGAATTAAGTTCATGAAAGTCTGCTGTGTCAGATGAATTCAAATAGTTTGTCAGACACAGGAGAATCTGTGTGGGAGAAAACTGCTGTGAGCATTCAAACCTTGTGAGACAAAAGATAAACCATCCACAAGATGTAAAGCTGCAGGAAACTTGGCTTTGCTGGTTTTGCTATAAATTGTTAAAGTTCATAGTGGTGCTTACTGTTTCTAGCTGAGTTTTTGACAGCTAGTCCTGAATTCCTACTTTTATGATAACTAGATTTCATTGAAAAACAGCTTTAAGACAAAAACAAGGGTCTGAAATGGTGCTTAAGAAATAGTAGAATTAAAAAAAAAAAATCTCAGAATTAAAAGTCTCACAATATTCATAGAATCATAGAATCATAGAATGGTAAGGTTGGAAGGGACCTCAAGGATCATCTAGTTCCAACCCCCTGCCATAGGCAGGGACACCTCCCACTAGTACAGGTCACTCAAGGCCTCATCCAACCTGGTCTTGAACACCTCCAAGGAGGGAACAGCCACAACCTCCCTGGGCAACCTGTTCCAATGCCTCACCACTCTCACTGGAAAGAACTTCCTCCTAATATCCAGTCTAAATCTCCCCTCTGCCAGTTTAAA
>VWZE01006839.1:1903408-1924031 GCA_013396675.1 Eubucco bourcierii | reverse complement strand
GCTGCATGTGCACATTGCAGGCTCATGCTGAGCTTTTCATCAACCCAGAATATTAGTATTTAAAAACTCTAGTAATTATTTAGTTCTTATTATTTTAAATTAAAAATATAATCTCCAAGAACCTCTGTATGTATGTTTAGATTTATGTATCATAGAATCATCATAGAATCATAGAATGGTAAGGTTGGAAGGGACCTCAAGGATCATCTAGTTCCAACCCCCTGCCATAGGCAGGGACACCTCCCACTAGAACAGGTTACTCAAGGCCTCATCCAATCTGGCCTTGAACACATCCAGGGAGGGAGCATCCACAACCTCCCTGGGCAACCTGTTCCAGTGCCTCACCACCCTTACTGTAAAGAACTTCCTCCTAACATCCAGTCTAAATCTCCCCTCTGCCAGTTTAAGCCCATTGCCCCTTGTCCTGTCATTGCAGGACCTTGTAAATAATCCTTCCCCAGCCTTCCTGTAGGCCCCCTTCAGATACTGGAAGGCTACTATCAGGTCCCCTCGAAGCCTTCTCTTCTCCAGGCTGAAGAGCCCCAACTCCCTCAGCCTGTCCTCATAGGAGAGCTGCTCCAGCCCTCTGATCATCTTTATTAAAATCCCAATACCAAATGTTCTATCAAAGTCTATATCAACTTTCAGCGTTATTTACATCTTTAACCCAGGTTTGGTTTTGTCAGCCTAACACTAACTTTTTCAGAGGAGATGTTGTAATTTTGATGGCCTCTGCAATTTCTGGAGCACTGAATAAAGGCCTTGGAATTGAAATAATTAATTGACATGAAACCAAGACACAAATAGCATCTGTGTTCAAATGTGAAGAGGAAATTTCAACAGGTCATAGCTGTCCCAAATTTTCTGATCATTTTCGAAAATTGCATAGTGAGCACTGCAGAACACTACAGGTTTGTAGTGTTAGCCTTTGAATCCCTATAGCCCTGACTGGCTCATAGCCAATCTGAAGCCCCAATTAGGCAAGCACAGCATTCCATTCATGCTTAAAATTCATAAAACTTACAGTACATATGTTGAAACTCAAGAAAAATAGTGTGGTTTACTTTTATTATACCCTGACCTCTTGTTTTCTACCTTCTATTGCTGTCACTGAGTGCCTTTATGGATAAGTGACTTAGTGATACTTTATCTGCAAACAGTTCTCTTGTGTCTTATTTTATTTTTACCAACATAACTGTTTCTGTAACTGTGGCTTTCTGTTTTTCATGGGCACAATCCTATGGAACTGTCTGATTATGTAATCTCATAGTGCTGAAAAATCTTAGGTAAAAAGATGAACTGTGAAAAGTCGAGGTAAGATCCATTCTATTTTATGAACATAGAATTATAGAATGGTAAGGTTGGAAGGGACCTCAAGGATTATCTAGCTCCAATCCCTTGCCATAGGCAGGGACACCTCCCACTAGCACAGGTCACTCAATGTTAGAGCAATTCCTTGTGAGTTTTATTGCTCACATTAGTGTCTACATCATCACTGACATCAGCATCAAATGTGGTCTGGTTACTTCCATAGGGGTAACATTTCCTTAAATAAGGTTAAAATCTGAAAAATCAGCAAAGCTCCTTAAAAATGCAATTACAAGTTGCGAATCAGAAAACCAAACCAAAACAAGAAACCAAAACACCAACATTGTGGCACTGTGTATTTTCAGTAGGAGATTCAAAAATAGATGCTGTGAGAAGACAATCGTGGGTGTTTCTTCCTTAGCCTAGAGTTTTCCTCTAAGGATATGTCCATCAGGCACTCCAGAAAGGCATGGGTATCCTGAGGGGCCCAGGACCTGCCAGCTCCTTGCAGGTATTCTGGATATCCTAGAGGGCAGAAGTGGCATGAGATGTCTGCATTCAGGCAACTGAACCTGATCCTTGATCAAACCCATTAATATGATTTGATCTTGGATCAATATGTTTATACATATGTAATGGATGAGTCCCAGGAGACTGGAGCCAGGCTCTGCTGGGTGATGCCCAATGACAGAACAAGGGGCACTGGGTGGAAGCTGAGGCATAGGAAGCTTCATGTAAACATGAGGAGGAATTCTTACCTCTATGAGGGTGACAGAACCCTGGCACAGGGTGCCCAGGGAGTTTGTGGAGTCTCCATTTCTGGTGATATTCAAAACCTGCCTGTTCCTGTGTGATCTGATATAGGAAATCCTGCTCTGGCAGGGGGATTGGACTGGATAAGCTTTCAAGGTCCCTTCCAGCCCTTGACATTCTGTGATTCTGTGATTCATTCCCAACAAAAAATTATCTGAGCAAATGCCAGAAGAGTGGCAACATGAAGCAGGAAGCTAAAAATGCAGGAACGAGAGACCCCTCTCACACTGTCAACTCACAACAGTCAATGAGCAGAAAGGCAGAATTATGCGTACAGAATATTTTTCAGAATGATGGTGAAAGGACACAATTTAAAATATGCTTTTCAAATGTTAGTCTCAACATTTGAGAGTGCTGAGATTTTCAATCTATGCAGAAATTCTCAATGGAGTTAGCAAATTGATACCTTCTGAAAGGAAGCATTAGTCAAAAGAACCCTTTCTCATCTATCGCATGTTACTGACGGTGTTCACTCTACAAAAGCTCTAGAAAACAGAGAGAAAAGTTGCTCAGAAAATAGCCTAAGCTGCAAAACCATGGAAACAATACAAGATTTACAATGTACCTTACAGGGAAAAAAAAAAAAAAAAAAAGTATTTATTAAGTCATATCAAGTCAACAAAAATTTCCTCTGTGAAACAAATATATTTCAGATATTACAAATTGAAACTGAGTTCAATTTTTAACCCTTTGGAACAATAGCTGTAGGCAACCTTACCTGTGAGGATATTACTTTAAATGACATGACAAATTTTTTTTCTAACAGATGCTCTTTTCTAGTCTAAGCTATTTGATAACTTTATGTAAATTTATTACTTATTTCAGCTGACTCAAAGCTTCATATTTCAGGAAATAAATTATCTGTTTAAAAATTTGCATTAACTCAGATGCAACTGAATTAGCATTTTGACTTGCAGTCAGAAAAAAGGGCTGCTGTTTTAGAAGGCAAAAGCCATTTCTCAGCCAATTGTACAACATAAATATTTTTTTTCCCCAACTCCTTGCCACGTCTTGGGAAAACAGGTGAATATTTGTAAATAATTATTCCAACAGAAATTAATTAATTCACTGTTGTGTATCTGTGTATACATTGCCTCACCAAATTAATTACACTTATTAATAATGTTGGTTTTTTTTTCTCTTGGGAGAACTGAGTCAACCACTGAAGCTGTTTGGACTATGTTTAGGCAGTAAATGTTTCACAGTTTGAAAAGTAGTTCAGGTTTTGAAATTTTTGCTAGTAGAGGTAACTGAAGTTGTGACAGTCTTTTGAGAGGGCAATGAGGAAGCTTTAAAAGATCCAAACTGACAAAATATTCTATATTTATACTCTTACCTTTGGCACCTAAAGCTACAGGTGAGAGACTTGGAAAAAAGAAATGTCAGGCAGAAAGATTTCTACATAGTGACAAGATGCTCATCTTTTGTCATAGGTTACTATAGAAGACGTGCACAATGAGGCAAAGTAAATGGATTTCTAGCCTATTAAAGAGATATATCAAATAGGCTAGAAACAGAATCATAGAATCATAGAACCATAGAGTGGTAAGGTTGGAAGGGACCTCAAGGATCATCTAGTTCCAACCCCCTGCCATAGGCAGGGACACCTCCCACTAGCACAGGTCACTCAAGGCCTCCTCCAACCTGGCCTTGAACACCTCCAGGGAGGGAGCAGCCACAACCTCCCTGGGCAACCTGTGCCAGTGTCTCACCACCCTCACTGGAAAGAACTTCCTCCTGACATCCAGTCTAAATCTTCCCTCTGCCAGTTTAAACTCATTGCCCCTTGTCCTGGCATTACAAGACCTTGTAAACAATCCCTTCCCAGCCTTCCTGTAGGCCCCCTTCAGATACTGGAAGGCTACTATCAGGTCTCCTGGAAGCCTTCTCTTCTCCAGACTGAAGAGCCCCAACTCTTATAGCCTATCCTCACAGGAGAGCTGCTCCAGCCCCCTCTATAGTAAAATTGGTAAGAAAGCCAGAGTAAGTACTTTGGAGGCCTCCCACTTTTCATTGCTAAATGAAAATAGATCTTTTTTACATATATTTAGTTACAAATAGACCTACACCATGTGCATGTGTGTGGCAGGGAGTGCGAGTATCTATGTGTGAATGTGGGATGCTAACTGAAAATCACATCTATGAACTGAAAATTGGAAAAAAAATTGCAGTATCAAATAACTTCAGTAAGCATTAGCCTAAAAAAAGGGCTGTTCTAGGGAATGGAAACACGAGAGACGTCCACTAGAGGATAATTGTAACCCTAGTGCACTGTAAACCACCAGTTTCACAGTTCCTATTCTGAGGAGCTGGGATAGGAGCTTGGTTCCTGAAATACAAGGATTTGAAAGGGTATAAATCCAGTACTGTGTCTTTTGGTTGAAAAACATCCAAGTTTTAAGTAAGGAATCAACAACGCATTTTCTGTTAGTAGTGAAAATAAACTCTGAATAATTTATTTACTAATGGTGCAGGTCCATCTTTTTTTTCTGCACTGGGTGAACTATTCAAAAGAGATACACTAATGGGCAATATTTCCTCTCACCCTCAAACTGACCATCTCTAAACATATTTTCATAAGCAGCAAAACCCAATTACAGAGAGAGCAAGGGATTGTTTTTCAGAAATGGTGAGTGACCATGTGCCAGATGAAGTCCCTGGGATCCCCAGACACTCACCTGCCAGGAGCTGAAAGTCAGTCATGGCTGCTGAAGAAGTCAGTGCCCAGACCAAGAATAGAAAACACTTTTCCTGTGTTCTATGTATACATTTCAACCACAAATCTCTTCCTTATGATTATCTGCCAAACCACTACTGTAGTGATTTCTGGTTATAATATCTTAAATTACAGAGCAAGTCAGAACTGGATCATTTGGGCTTTGCAAAATGGTTTTTAATATAGATTGTCAGATTGGCCAGATAATTCGTGTCTTCTTAGATGGAATCTGCTTTTAACAGAGTTCCTGTATATGTTACGTTTAAGCTTGATAATTGACCCAAAGGACACTTTCTTTGAACAAAAATACATTTAAGATCAATCATACTTTATTGTGGCTGTTTCACAATATAGTGAATAAATGTGTGCTATTTCAGGTTAAAAATTAATCCAAAATGTCTTTCTCTCAACAAATCCAGAGATTCTGGAGAAGAAAACAACGCTGCCTTGGCTGAAACAATAGCTTAACATAGTTAAGATTCAAATAGAGACAAATGAGCTTAAAATATGTAAAGTGGTGGCAGATTTATTACAGTTTTAGTAACATTATTAAAAAATATTGTCAGTTTTGTATGCAATCCACTGTGCATCTCACAATGAATGTGCCACCCACCTACTTCTGAGAATATTCATGACACTGCTGCTAGACTGCATAAACTCACTGTCACTAAACTACACGAGAGAACAAAGAAGGTTGACATTCTCCTGTGCAGCTCTGCAAATCACATTGTATTGACATAGACTTTGGTTGCAATCATTTAAACTTTAAGTCCAACACGGTATTTAACAATTTTTTAGTCTGAGAAGATGATTATCTCTGCTATGAGGACAGGCTGAGAGAGTTGGGGTTCTGCAGCCTGGAGAAGAGAAGGCTTCGAGGGGGCCTGATAGTAGTCTTCCAGGATCTGAAGGGGGCCTACAGGAAGGCTGGGGAGGGATTATTTACAAGGTCTTGCAATGACAGCACAAGGGGCAATGGGTATAAACTGGCAGAGGGGAGATTTAGACTGGATGTCAGGAGGAAGTTCTTTCCAGTGAGGGTGGTGAGGCACTGGAACAGGTTGCCCAGGGAGGTTGTGGCTGCTCCCTCCCTGGAGGTGTTCAAGGCCAGGTTGGATGAGGCCTTGAGTGAGCTGTACTAGTGGGAGGTGTCCCTGCCTATGGTAAGGGCTGGAACTGGATGAGCTTTGAGGTCCCTTCCAACCTTACCATTCTATGATTCTATGATTACCATTATCATGACTTTGGTAGATTTTTAAAAATCTTTATCCAGTCTTAAAAAAATATGAAATGAGTGATTTCAGATCTTACACACCAACAGAACAGCCAAACCAGGACAAGGAGTAGAGGAGCACAGCAAGGGATAACTTTACCTTTTGAAGTGACAATACAGTCTAAAATCATGACATTAGAAGATTCTGAAATGATGCATTCTAATAATGCAGGGTCTAATAAGACCCTTTACTTAGACTCATTTTCACTAGAGTTTCTTATAGGCAGACCTGAGTCCTTGTGCTGAGCAGGTCCTTGCTGGGGTGAGCAGAGTTCCACAAAAAGTTCCCCAGTTAAGAATTGATGTCTCATACAGTACAGAATGCAGAGGGGAGGATGAGATGACTGAAGCCCTTCTGCTAATGGGCCCCCTGAAAATCCTCACTGATTTAAACACAGTCCTTTTAGAGGACATTAAACTTCACTAAGCTTTTTCTCTCAGCCAGAAACTAAAACTTTATTTGTTTGGTTGGTTTTGGTTCATTTTAATTAAGGTTCAAGAACAGTGTCAAATGCAGACTAGAGATTTAGTTACAGGCTTGAGATTTAGCTACAGTCTGAAAAAAGCCAATGTTTTGAATAGGCTTTCAGGTTTACATTTACGTTCAGTGTGACTCACTCTAGCTCTATTTAAATGGGAAGACAAATTGAGCTTTCAGTTTGCCTTAGCTTACAGCTCAAGACAACTGCAATAACTAAAACAATCCATACCCCTCAAAAACCCCCCCCAAAACCAAATAAACAAACAAAAAACCCCCAAAACCCCAAAAGCCAAACCCAAACAACCCAAAAAAACCCAGTCCCTGGTCTGGAATGCAGCTACCTGAGATGCAGTGGATTAGCTTCCACCATGTCATAGCTTTGGGGAACTAAAATGATCTTGCATGATCTTGTTTTCTGCATCTGAAATTTAACTCTAGAACTACTAGTGGGGCAACTGAGGGATCTCTCTCATCTTTGAAACTCACAAAGGCTTCATTAAAATATGATATGTGTGTATTTAGATTAGTCTGTGGTAAACTCAGATTCTAATCATCCTTGTGAAAGTGGAACAAATGCTCTGAAGGAAGCATTAGTACTAAATGTCTTCCTATTGAGAATGTTCTTAAGAATTGTGTATTGCTAAACTTTCTTGCAAAGGCAATCGAAGCAATGAAAGTCAATACAGAACAAAACAGAACTACTGGAAAAAAATGTGAATCCCCAGGCTGTGGATCTGTGAGGCAAGCAGAGCTTTTTGAAGACCCAGAGTGAAAGAGAGGATTTAAGAAATAAAAACAAAAGGTGATTCATGCAGTCTTGTCTAGAATGCAGAATAAGCCTGTGGTTTAGTTTCTGTGTATAAGAAATCTCTCTAGAAAGTATTTTCTTGCATATTACTGACAGAAGTATCAGAATCAGTTGCAAAGAAATTGGATTGCTAGAAGCAGAAGATTTAAAATCAGTATTGTTCTTCAAACCAACTCAGATATAGCACAATATGGTTTTAATTTGTAAAGAATTCCAGAGATTATTATCTTATTGTTTTGAAAACAATTATGTGAGAAATAGGAAAAAGTTCATAATAGTTTGGGTTTTTTTTCTTGAGAAATATCAATCCAGGAAGCATCTAATGGCAAAAGGCCAACCTTTAGTTATGTAAGTTGTTCATTGATGTCTTGGGACTTTGTTGTGCCTCATCAATCAGATGCCCTAACCTGTTATCCAATCCCATAATGGTATTTTTTCCAATGAAGACAGGAATTATTATATAGCTACCTTTAAACACTACTTGAAAAAACATGGATATTTCAGTAGGAAATTTAGTATGTGGACAGGATTCATCCCACTTAACACTTAAGCACTTAACTGAGGCAGTTGGAGTTGCTTCCAGTTCTCCAAGGCTCCTTGAAAGAGATAGGCATCTCCAGAGGGCAATTCAATTGACTTTGAATCTCTCTCTATAGTTGCAGTGTTATTGTAGTGTTTTAAAACATTACATTATATTTCTATCTGTTTACATAAATTATCCAAATTGTTCTCAACAGAGTTTGGTACCAAGCTCTCCTCCCCGTGAACTGGTCTAAAGACACCATCTGGGAAAAGCAGAATGAGCATTGATGACTTCCCAGAGTTTTCAGAGGAAATGAGCTATGATTTTTATTTTAAACAAATATATTAGTAAGACTGAAGGTTTTTAATGAAATGTAAGAACTTTCAGACTGAAAGTAGGATAAAGGTAATTTATTGAGTGAAACACAAAAAATTGGATGAAATAAACATTCGTCTGCAGCACAGAAAAGAGAAGTTGCTCTCACTGGCATAAGTGAGTGAAGAAATCCATGACCACCCTGTCTTTTTATTTACTTTCTTGTTATAGCAAGCAAAAAAAACCCCAGTCTAAGAATTCTGATTCTCTCATACATAACAGAAAAGAAAAAAAAAAAAAAAAAAAAGAAAAAAGAAGTCAGACTTTGTCTTTCTGGTAAACTAACTGTTTTGGGAGACATTCTGTCATTCTTGTTTGATTTCCTTCCCCATATATTTTTGACAATATTCTGGAAATAATTAAGAGGCCTTGGAATCTTTTGGATGCCAGGTTAAATTCCCTAGGATACCATCTTCCCAGTAAGCAATGTAAGTAAATTACAAGGCTCAGTAGGTGGTTTATGGTTAAAGATTCCCATAAAACAGCTGCAGCTTCTTCCTTCAGAAACAGTTAGATTTTTTTGGTGGTTGTTGTTGTGCTATTTAATTTCACCTTCCAAACCACAGGAAGAGAACTGGAATCCTGACAGAAGGACTGTTTGGTTGGGGTTTTCTATTACAGAAGATCATGTTATTCAATTAATTGGTAGCATGCACACAGAGAATTGCCTCTGTACCAACACACAAAAATCCCAGTCATACTGTTTAGGTCGGGAGGACAAGTCAGTCACACATCAAACTCGGTTAATAGTAGCTCCATTAAAACAAACAAACAAACAAGCAAATAAATAAATAACATCTTCAAAACAAAATAACAGATAACATATTTTAGCTGAGTTAACAAAAGCACAGAGGTTTGCTAGGGATCTGGAGAGAGTGGGCAACTGATGTCAGTTGTTATTTATGTTGTGGAGGACTAGTGAACATGAGGCATGGGTGCCTTGTGAAAACAAAGACTTATTGCTGCTGATGTAAACACCATTATTTGCAGAGTGTACTGTTGACCCTGGCGTCTAAGACAAGTGAAGATATATTTTCCATGCATAAGCAGCTGTGGTGTTTTAGGCTTACACAGAAGGCAACAAAGCAACCATGCAGCTGCTGGCTCACTTCTACCCACCTCTGGTGGGATGGAGAGGAGAAAATGCAACAAAAGGTTCAGAGGTTGAAACAATGAACAGGGAGAGCTCATTCACCAGTTATGGTCACAGGAGAAAGAGGCTAGACCCAGGGAAATAAAATAAATTTAACTGAAACAAACCTACCACCAATTTACCAACCGAGTTGGAGTAGGACAGTGATAAATGTAACCAGGTCTTCAAACCACCTTCCCTCCACCCCTCTTTTCTTCCTAAATTGAGCTGTGCTCCCAGATCTCTATTTGCTCCCCACCAGTGTTGCAGAGAAGCAGAAAATGGAATACAAACGATTCATCACATGGTATTTCTGTTTCTCCTTCCTCCTCAGAAAAACTCACAGTTGTTCCCTGCAGCAATGTGACATCCCTCCCAGAGCAGGCAGTCCTTCATGAACTTCTCTTGCCATTTTGGGTCCCATCTGTGGGCCTTAGTCTTCCCAGTGATGAATCACTCCAGTGCAGGCTTCCCACAGGGTCATGGACTCCTTTAGGATCTGTCCCTTGTGTTTTGGTATGTGGTCCTCTATAATTCTGCTCCACCATTGATCTCTAAGAGTTGCAAGGGCTCAGCCTGTTATCTTTCCACAGGCTAAAGAGAAGTGGCTGCTTTGGTCCTTGTTGTTCTTGGTGCCCACATGATTGTCTCTCTTATGTCTCACACAAAAGAATTCCCCCAACAGGTCTTCCCCTCTTAATTAAGTTATCAAAGAGGTGCTGGTTTAAAGAAAAGATAAAGATGGGAGGCTAAAGCAGACTAATGAAAATGCTACAAAATTAAGACTAAAAGACTCTCTATTCCTTTAAAGTTCCTCAGATATGCAGATCACATTTAGCACCCACATTGACATGGCACTGCATTTCAAAAGAGGAGTGACTGCAATTCCCATTGCTCACAGAAAGATAATAGACAGAGCAGAGGGGCAATACGTCATGCTTCCAAACCAGATCGAGTTGGTAGATTTAATTTTAGGCTTAATAGTGTCCCTTCAATATTTATAAGGCTGGTACAAGTTAGGGCTAGTTAAAAAGAGATAGAGTGGAAATTTGTCCATCAAGCTGAGCTGGAAAAAAAAAATTTATGCAATCCATACCTTCAGGGAGATGAACAAGACCTCAGTGCAGTCATATCTTGGAATTCTTGCAGAGCGATAATGTTGTGACATGAAGCAAGAATTATTAGCAGGGCCTGTGGAAGCCAATATCTTTCCAGCTCCCTCTTCTTTAATCTTCTATCTATTAACTGCTGCAAATGCTACCTTGGCATATATTGGAGCCACGTATTAATTTCTCATTTTGTCTCTAGTAGCACCCTCAGTGGGATATATTGCAACATTGCTATTTTACCTAACTATGGCATGTGACAAAGTAAATCATACCCTTCAGTTGCCTAAAACTCCTAAAATGATGAGCCAAAGAACATCAATTATTTATTGCTAAAGTATCCATGAAGAGGAAGCAGATTGGCTTGTTACACTGGATTACTTCTAGTTTAGTATAGAACTTGGGAAAAAAAAAAATAAAGGGCCTCAAGGATTCCGTTTTGGTTTTTGGGGTTTTTTTTCCTGCTTTGTGCACAACATCTCCTTTGTTGCTGACAAATGATACACCATTACTGGAAAAAAATCACATGCTCTACAACTTGATCATAATGGAGTACAGCTCATGGTCAAGCAGTGAATTGTGCAGCTGAAACACAAAGCAGTACAACTTTCCTAGAGCACCTAATGAACTAGGTTATTTTCTTCACTTATGTATTTATAGATGAAGATAAAGCCCAAACTGAATGAAGTGTTCTGCACCTTAATAATTTTAAGCAAGAACTCAACTGGCTTGATTTCCCCACACCAGATCCTTGCATTGAATGAAACTTTCAGGTGATATTGGTAACCAACATTTCACTTAGAAGAGGTTTTAATGAGGTCTTCCTGGTAACGTTAAAATTAGATAGGCATTTCTTGGATACTTTCTTACTTGCATACTCTTTCTTACTTTGTGCTTATGAAGAGAAAGTTAAAAGTCAGTTGTACACTCACCAAAGTAGAAGATTCTAGGGGTGCTAACACATTTAAATGCCTATTTTGAAGGTCTACCACTCTCCATAACCAGAATGACAGGATTTAGTGTTGGACAATTATGTAGAATAATAAAATGTTTTAAGTGAAGTGGTCAGTGATGATTTTGGACAAAAATTATCCAGGCTTGGCAGTAAGGAAGGCTCCAAAATTGGTATCTAGGAACTACAGGTGATGATCATGAATTTTCTGAGACATGAAAAGTACTCTAATGTACACATATTTATGTATGTCCTTGTGTATACTCACAGTGTGATACACACAATGAGATGTGCAAAGTACTCTAATGTGCACATATTTATGTATGTGCTTGTGTACACATACATATACACACATCCCTAGCCATATAGTATAGTGATTATGTCACATGGTGGTGGGAACTAACTTGTCTTTTAAAGATAAGGTTTTAAACTGGCAGAGGGAAGGTTTAGACTGGATGTTAGGAGAAAGTTCTTTACAGTGAGGGTGGTGAGGCACTGGAACAGGTTGCCCAGGGAGGTTGTGGCTGCTCCCTCCCTGGAGGTGTTCAAGGCCAGGTTGGAGGAGGCCTTGAGTGAGCTGTACTAGTGGGAGATGTCCCTGCCTATGGCAGGGGGTTGGAACTAGATGATCCTTGAGGTCCCTTCCAACCTTACCTTTCTATGATTCTATGATTCTATATAGTATAGTGATTATGTCACATGGTGATGGGAACTAACTTATTTTCAATACTATTGAACCAACTTATCTTTCAATATTACTGATGTGGTATTTTTAGGATCTATAATGTGGTTGATAGAGCTATATTTTATTAAATCCCCCATTTTTGTGGGTCTCCTAAAAGACATAAGTAGTACTTTTAATACATTAGTATGAATACTGACAAAATTAAGCTATGGATATACTGGAGCTGGAAAGAGAGGAATACACCATATCCAGCATTGCATAGCTGTAGCTATGGGGACTTTTGGCAGTCAAAGCTGCATATATTGACTGTGTTATTTATTTGGTCTGGTTTAGGATATTTCAAATGAACAGATGATAGTGTAGCAGGGAAAAAATGAAGGCATGAAATAAATCAATAGAACTCTACAACTCAAGGAAGGTAATGAGGGGAGTCAGATTTATAATCAAAATTAAATAGCACTGATTCAATATCAGTGCTCCTATTTTTTTTATTCTCCCCCTATCCCCCTCAGTATGGCAGGATTAGTAAAGACATATACATTTCAATCTAAAAAAGTCTCATTTTAAGCCACACTTTCAGTTAGAAATTCACAGGAGTTTTTCTTAGCAAGGCCTTCTACTTGGGTTTATCATCTTAGTTTAAATTTAAATTGAGGAACTCTTTCAGTCTGAATAACATCCTAAGCAGTTCTTAATTAATTTCTGTGCTTTAATGCAACATCTCCATTTCATTCAACACAACTTCAGGAGGAAAATTCTGTATTTTTTGCTATAGGCATTCATTGTCTCAAACAGGCAGAGGTAAAGTTGTTAGACACAACACAAACGATAACACCATTGATAAATATAACAACAATAAAATTATAAAAGTGTGTTTCGGGACCTTAGTGGAGAAAAATAAATGAAATGCAAACTGAAATCCTCTTGTTTGGCTCTATTTGAGCTGTTTGGAAAGACCTTAAACATCCATTACACTAAAATTAATAAATTAATAATTGATACATTAATAAATAACATTTCAGCATAAAGGAGAGAACCAAGTAATTAATCTCACCGAGGTAAATTATTACATTTTACTTTCAATAGCCTGGAGGAAGCCTTTTAACCACAAACCTTTTCTTCTTTTTTCTATTACATTTGAACATCTTCTAATGAACGTTTATGTCTGCACAGCCAGCATACTAATATGGTCACTGTTGTTTTTTCCAAGTTAGTAATTGAAGACACAGATGTGTTTTACAGACCAGCGTCGTCTCACTCGACTGATGTGGCTTATATTGTGTTTGGGCTGAGTGGGTAAAGGCTGCTGACATGCTGGAGCAGCCCTCCTCCCCCTGCTTCCAGTACTTATCATTCCGAGTAGCAGTGTGCCTTGGGGAAGGCAGCAGGCATGTCATTCCTGCTTGCCATGGTTAGGAGCACAACAGCTGTTTACCCTGTGATTCCTCGTACTGGTTTTGGCAGCCTTTTCAGGACGGAAAATTAAAATTTGCTTTTGCACTCTGTGGGATGGTCTGGGGTGGCTCTCGGCTCGGAAGAGCCGCTAAAGTCTCTTTTTGTGATGAGATGGGCTGGGGATTCAAACTTTAAGGCTGAGTTTGAACCTGAATTTTCCTCAGTGCTGAGCACTCAGACCAATTACTATAATGTGGATTAGAAGATCCAGTAAAAAGAAAAGGTTGTGTTTTGCCTACCGTTCAAATTACTATTTGCCCATTTTCTTCCTGTTTTCCTTTCTTTGTTGATAGTTTTCTTTTCCATCCTACCACCTCTCCTGCCCTGCAGGGTAGCTTTAGGGAGCATTACACAAGTAGGACTTTTCAATGAGATACAGGTGAATATAGGGACTGCTAAACTTTACCAGAAGTTTTGAATTTAGTCCAGGATATGGAATTTTTTTTGGTGGCTAAAAAGATTAAGAAGCAAAAGGCAGAAACAAAATTAACAGACGTGCAGAGCTCCCTGAACTCAGGATAATGAAGTGTTCCCAAGATTTGTGCTAATATTTTTCTAAGACCAGAAGCCCACAAGAAAGTGATCACATAGAAAGATTAAAAATTTTCTGAACATTTTCACTCTCCTGATCAGCAAAAGATTGATGTGGTGTACTGACATATCTTCCTGTTGCTACCAAGCATAACTGAACTAGAGTACGTTGCACAGATCATCTTGTTATTCCAGTGTTGTGCTTTTAATATCCTGAGCACTTCATTAAACCAAGGACACAACTCCTGGTTCTCTTCCAAAATATTAATATTGTATAGGAAAGAAGAAAATTGAGATACGGAAACAAAAGCCCAAAGGAGGAGAGGCAGCCACCATTCCTGGGTCATTGAGGGTGTTACTTCAGAGAAAACTGTATTCAACCAAAATCTGGTTTCTGTAGCTAGAGTTCTAATACAAAAGTTATGGTCACGAGCAAAAATTGTAAGCTTGGTAGTATATTCACTGAGAAATGAACACATTTATTATAAAGAAAGCTGCAAGTGTGAGTTCATTAGAAAATACAACATAGCAAGTGATAAGCAGCATCTGGAGCTACCAGAATACTTATAATATGTTTCTATTTTCCTTTGCTCAGGCAGAAATATATTAAAATTATATTGGTGCATCTCATTTAAACATATCTGGGTGCATTCAAAGTCATTTGTATTCAATTTGTGCATTTTGTGTTTTCAGTTCTATACAAGATCACAAGTGAATACGTTCAACTATGAAGGAAAACCAGGAAGGTACCAATTCATGTATAAATATCATCTATGCAGCATTGTTTGTAGACAGTTTTTGAAAAGCAAGCAATTTGCACAGATGTAACTGGTAATAAAGGATGAAAGGTTGTTTATAGTGAATACCTTATGCAATAAAACATATCAAAAGAACTGTAGCTTGCACCTTTGGCATTTGAGGAATATTTAATATCTTTTCTACTCTGCATCTAGCTGATTCCTGTTAAATCAAACTGTGTTTCACAAGTAGAATTTTGCTTTATTTATTACAAATTCTTGCTTGGTTTCTACTTCTTTTGTGTTTCATTTGTGTTCATGGAAATAGGTGTTAATACTTACCTTCAGTTTCCTCAGTTAAAGGTAAAGGCAAGTCTAAAATGATCTCAAAATGGGGAAAAAGAAAGCTGCATTCATGTGTTCTCTATTGTTCAAAAAGGAATGTTCTCAGGTGAGCAAAGAAGAGTCCTTTAAGCTTTGCTCTTTATTTTTAAAATTTCCTAACCTCTCAGGCTACAGATACAGAATTTTGGATTTAATAAGTTTTACTTTCCTTCAGCTGAAAACTGAATTTTCAGCTGTATAGCACCAGTAAAGTGATGAAATCATAGAATCATAGGATGGTGAGGTTGGAAGGGACCTCAAGGATCATCTAGTTCCAACCCCCTGCCATAGGCAGGGACACCTCCCACTATAACAGGTTACTCAAGGCCTCATCCAGCCTGGCCTTGAACACCTCCATGGAGGGAGCAGCCACAACCTCCCTGGGCAACCTGTGCCAGGGTCTCACCACCCTCACTGTAAAGAACTTCCTCCTAACATCCAGTTTCAATCTCCCCTCTGCCAGTTTATACCCATTGCCCCTTGTCCTGGCATTACAAGACCTTGTAAATCCTCCCCAGCAAGTTTGTATAAACCACGTGGCCTTTATTTTCTTCATACCTTTTGTCACACAGATTTGGGAATAGTGAACACTTAATGCACTCCTACCTCTGTGTTACTGAAGTTCTAGGTTTCTTAAGGCAAGTATCCCATTCTGGGTCCTCTCATAAATATTTTACCTGAAACAAGAATTTCTGAGGTTTGTATTGGAAGTATTAGATTGGGAGTGAATATGACAGTGGCAGATCAACAGAGTGTCTATTTGACAACAATGTTTCTGTGGGAGATTGGCATGAATAATGCATATTTAACTTATTTTGCATAGTCTGAAAAGTTATGCAAATCACATTAGTAAATTGCCTAGAATTTTGGTTGTTTTGACAGAAAAGCTAAACTGTCTTAGCTGATATCACACAAAGGCGATATACAGGTTGTCCACATTAAATCTTTATGAATCTTGTTATTTGAAGGATCTGGATTTTCCTTATTAAAAGCTATTGTCCATATCAAATGTTTATATGATTGGAAACTTTATGCACCTAGCAGAATCTTAACAGATTTATCAGAAAATTAGTGAACCAAAATGCATAAAACTTCTTTACTTGGAAATCAGAATGGTAGCAGGGATGGGATGGGAAATGTGAACTTACATCTGTGGTGTGTTGATTTAGGCCAGCATCTAAAGACCACATGGCTGCTTGCTCACTCTCCTCAGCCTCAGTGGGACAGAAGAGAGAACAGGATGAGCAAAACCTGAACCAAGATATTAATAGTTTAATAAATTAAGGAAACAAAGGGAAAGAAAAAAGGCAAATGATGCATTGGCAGTGAGTTATGACCTCCCACAAGCAGACAGATGCCCAGAGCACCTCCAAAACAAAGCATTCTATGGATCCTACAAAAAGAAATTAACTCCATCCCAGGCAGACCCAGGACCACATCCTTACAACCTGTTTGTCTAGTCTCTTTCTACATAGAGAGAAATAGAATGCTTTAAACATCATGCATCTATATCCTTTTAGATGTCTGTCTCAGGTTGGGATGGAAAATCACCCAAGGAAAACTAGGGCATCATAAATATCTACCTTTCACAGAGCAGGTGGACAACTGCAAAGCACTCTTATGGCAAAAAGGGCCAGCAATATCCTGGGCTGGATGAGGAAGACAATTATCAGTGTGCTGAAGGTGGTGATTTTGTCCCTCTACTCAGTGTGGATAAGAAACATATGGGGTGCTGTACCCATTTCCAGACTTCTCAGTGCAAGAAAGAGTTGAACTTACTGGAGTCTAGTACAGGGGTACAAAGATGATTAAGGAACAGAAGCATCTGCTGTAAGGAGGAGAGGTTGAGAGAACTGGGATTGTTTAGCTGGATTTGGACAAGAACCAGGATAGGCTTCTTTAGCTGACCTTGCTTGAGCAGGAGGATTGGACTAGATCATCTCAAGAGGTACCTATCAATATGAATGATTCTTCTATTCTATAAATTCAGGTATCAGCAGGAATTCCAGCAGAAATGCAATTGATGTGCAGAAGATCAATAGGGAACAAAAATGGTTTAATCTCCATAAATTAATATTCAGATGTGATGTTTATGCTGCTCTTATTACTGCTATTCTGTGAAACCTACCACTCTAAAATCATGTCTGAGATAGATTAATGTGTTAGAAAATTTGAATTGGCACTTGGTGCCATGGTCTAGTCTTGAGGTCTGTGGTAACGGGTTGGACTTGATGATCTTTGAGGTCTCTTCCAGCCTTGGTGATACTGTGATGTATTCTATGTGTAAGTAATGTCACAATGATACAGTAATAAAAATTACTTCAAATTAAAAAAAAAAGAAAAAGGAAAAGAAAACACAACTAAAAATAAAACAAGAAAGAAAGGAAGGCAAGAACTAAGAGAAAGAGGTTTAATTTTGTTCTCAAGAAGAAAAACAGACCATAATAAATTGCAAAACACATAGTCAGAAAGAATGCCTGCTGCAATGCGTTTAATGCTATTGCATGTGGAAAAAGGAACCCGAGGCTGAAGTCACCTTTATTCTTGCTTACATAAAGAGTCATCTATATTAAGTGGTACTGAAATAAGCATAACCAATTGCAGTGCCAAGTATTGCAGCAGTGAATCTGGCATCTAGGGTTGTTGTGTGTGATATATAATCTAACAAATTTCAAAACAAACATTCTGGAAACAATTACAAATAAGAAAGCAACCCTAAGCAACTATCACTGAAGTTTTAAATTACATTTTGGTCACCCATGACCATTAAAAAAAAAAAAAAATTATATATTTTGTAGAGTTTTTTTGCCTAGAGCAAAAAGAAAAGAAAAAAAGTAGAAAAAAAAAAGTTTTTAGTGTCTTGCCAAGTGAAGGTTTAATGTTGTGAATCATTAGGAAGTGTACACATTAGTCTCCAAAATAATTGTTTGGTTTACAGTCACTCGAGGCTATAGTCTTAATCAGACCTCAGCTGTGGTGGGCTAGGAGAACACACAATGCAGTATAAATACAGTCTGTTGGTATGTCACTGACAGAAGCATATGTTACACCATTAAATTCCAAAACAAACATGTGAGCTTTACCACGGGAGAAACACTATCACATTAAAAAAAAAATACGTTTCAAATAACTTTAAATATAATCTGATCAATTCTTCAATTATTTAGAAGTTTTACACCCATTCAACTTAAAAAAATATAACAAAATACAGAACAAGAAATGTGCCAATGCGGAACAATTATTATCACAGACTGTAACCTATGTAACCTAATGATTTTTACCAAGCTTGGATGTGTTCCTGGCAGGTCTAGGATGATGTCTTTTCCTATTTATTCAACATGTAGCCTTTCAAATATAGGCAATATTATTAGTACAGAAAAATACAAAGCTAATGTCTTCTTTTTTTTCTGAGTAAGCATACTTCCTTTACTCATTTTCTTTGCTCAGTAGACTCTTTCACCATAGCAGATGTTGTGAAATCAAAACATCAAGAGGACTAGGAACCTCAAAGTTGAGTTCCAGGATAGAAAGAGTATTGTTTTGATATATAAATCTGAACAGACAATAACCAAAAGGTAATGTTAAGTAGTACAGTTCTGAAATAAGCCATTTTACCAAACTAAAAAGTAGATTAATAACAATGTTATTTCTAAACAGATACAGCCATTTAGAATCATAGAATCATAGAAAGGTAAGGTTGGAAGGGACCTCAAAGATCATCTAGTTCCAACTCCCTGCCATAGGCAGGGACACCTCCCACTAGTACAGCTCACTCAAGGCCTCCTCCAACCTGTCCTTGAACACCTCCAGGGAGGGAGCATCCACAACCTCCCTGGGCAACCTGTTCCAGTGCCTCACCACCCTCACTGGAAAGAACTTCCTCCTAATATCTTTTTTTTTTTTTTTCCCCAGAAAAACCAAAACTAAACAACTTAGTAGAGATCAAAACATAACAGTGTGAAAGTCATTGACAACAGAATTATTTTCAAATATAAATCTACTCTTATCGTAACCATGGAGTGCAGTGGGAGCAGGACAGGGAAGCAATTTATGTGATTACATTTTTCAGCAGTGAAAATGCCTCTTTGAATTAGGAAAAGACTATCAGTGCATCTCCTAGTGACTTTAGCATTCAGAAGGACCTTGGGGTGCTGTTGTAGCTGTTACAAAGTGTGTGGGGGGCAGGTAACACCCAAACCATCACAGGTAGAAAGGAGACAGTTGTCTCCTCTGTGTGGATATTTTGGCTCTGGTAAATAATGTGATTGACTTTGGTCCTAACAATAAATTTATAGTTGATTTTCATCAGAGAAACTTTAAAAATCTCTCTATTATTTCTCACAGTGGAAAAAGAAAGACTAATATCAACCAAATTATGCAATTGTATTCCCTCAATAATATTTAGTTACCTTATTAATGGAATTAATTTTTCATTGACATTGGCTTGAACAGGAAATGTACTGCTTTCCTCCTGAGATGTATCAACAAATGAATTGTTTTGTTCTCTCAAAATTAAACTTCAGTAAATCTGTCTCATATATATTAATGTACCAGAATAATGAACAGGGGAACAGAACATTTGAAGGGTACATCATAACATCAAACCTGGTTCCTTCACAGCTGCAGGCGATCTCATAGCAGCCACATTTCATCTATTGTATGATATTAGTAGTCCACAAAGATTTGCCTGTTCCATACCTTCCAGGTGACAGAACATTTCCTGATAATCTATAGCAAAGTCAAGTACATTAAAAGGTATAACCACTAATAGGCACAGCTGTCGGGCCCACAGTTCTATCAGTACTTAGCATTCTGTTGCGAGTATAAACCAACTGCTAGCAGCACTAAGTAGAATACACTATAAACAGATGGCATTAATACACTCATTGTAAACTTCACCTTTGTATAGGAAAGAGTAGACATAATATATTTTCTCTAAAGTTTAGCAAAGTGTGCTGTGGAGTGAACTAGAAGTCAAAGCTGATATCCATTGTTAATGCAACAGATGTGTTTATACCTAAATTAATTCTTTAAAACTGTACTTTATTAATAACAAACGTGACTGGGTCATAAAACTGTAAAATTATTCGCTGTAATGCCAACAAGATTTTCCACAGCTCTCTTCTTTCTTTTTCCCCTTTTATCTTGTTTACTTGTTCTCATTCTTGTATAATAAAGCCAAGGTTTTGTTTCCTGATTCGTAGCACTAAGAGAGGAACAGGACATTTAGCACAGGAAGGACATGGAGGTGTTGGAGCGGGTCCAGAGGAGGGCCACAAAGATGATCAGAGGGCTGGACTAGCTCTCCTATGAGGACAGGTTACAAGAGTTGGGGTTCTTCAGC
>VWZE01006839.1:1863074-1903395 GCA_013396675.1 Eubucco bourcierii | reverse complement strand
GTTGTTTGCAGTGAGGGTGGTGAGACACTGGCACAGGTTGCCCAGGGAGGTTGTGGAGCACAGATCAAATGTCTTCGATCACATTGGGTGATTCTGTGCTCCACAACCTCCCTGGAGGTGTTCAAGGCCAGATTGGATGAGGCCTTGAGTAACCTGTACTAGTGGGAGGTGTCCCTGCCTATGGCAGGGGGTTGGAACTAGATGATCCTTGAGGTCCCTTCCAACTTTACCATTCTATGATTCTATGATTCTATGATTCCCCTCCTTCACCATTTCCACTCTGCCAAACGACGTCATTCTATTGCTCTTTATTTTAGCCACTCAATACTAAATTTGCAACTAAGCTGAACTTTGTCAAGAACTAATGGAGAGAGTTTGGAGTAAAAGGAGTTAGCTAGAAAAACANAAAAAAAAAAAAAAAAAAAAAAAGGATTGGTATAAGTATTTTGTTAAAATATGTGACTTTTTGCCTGGATGTTCTATATTTCAGCCATCAAGCAAAGAAGGTATATGGAGAAAGAGTAGAAAGCTTGTGGAAAGAAGCATCAATCCCTGAAACGCAGAATCCTCACTGACAGTCCTTAGACACTTGCCTCTTCCTTCCTCAGTAAGCCCTACTGCTGCCCCAAGGTGACACAGCAGTGGAGATATAGTCCCTCTTCAAAGTGAGAATGGCATCTCAGTCAGCATGTACAGGAGATGAGGAGATGATTTTGTTGGTTTTTGGTTTGCAGTTTTTGTTTGTCTAATGAGTTGTCATGCTAGCTCTTCAAAAGGAGCAGAAGTTCCTTCTTTATTCCAACTATTCAATCAGTGGAAGGAAGTCTCTTGCTCCTTAAGGATCCAGAACCCAATAACATTGCTATTCTTTATCTGTGCTTTACTTAGCTGAAGGGAAGACTTATTTCAATCTTTTCCAAGCTGCTTCTCTTTTAACCCTACAAGATATGCAGTCTGAGGGTGTGCTGACAAAAGGGGCTTTGAGGTGCCTGATGTTATGGTTAGGAGGGTTTAAATAAGATTTGAGGACTACAGTAAGGTGATGTTGATTCTATTGAATCCCGTCTCTGAGTTGCTGGAGTGGTAATTCTATGCTGTACAACTATTTTTAAATTAATTGCTTTTCTTCTGAATGTAATGACACTTTAATGTAAACCATCTTTTCAGCTTGGAGTTACACATAAATGCATAGAATAATTAATCTGAAACAGTCTATATAAACTTCAGTTGAGGATTTGCCACAAGCATCGAAACGGTGATTTTATGTTCCCTACTAAATTGCGCTGCTACGTTCATTTATACATAGATACAAGGAGCATATGTCACAAACATATCTAAAGCTCTTCCCTCTTGTAACCTTCAGATCTTGTACTCTTTGGAATATGACTTGGCAGACTTCTGTTATTTCTAGCCACCCTCTGTGTGTTGAATGCTACCACGGGTATGATGGAGAAGGAATTTTTACACTTTTTAGTTACACACCACATGAAAGACTTAGGAGAGAAGGAGCCTTTTGTTTACCATTGTGCAAAGGTGTGCTGCCTTATGGTGTCATCTCTTCATGTTAGGGATTGCTGGAACAAAAATCAGTATGATCTCTTGGTAGTGTTTCAAGTGGTAGGAGAAAAAATAATTTAGCTTGACCTAGATAAGACTGGTATCATCAGGATGCTTGGGGAAGCACATGGAGGAGGACAGGCAAAATATCAATCCTTTTACTTATTATGTCTTCTTCAGCAGTTTAAAGAATTTGAACTTGAGACAGTCTCTGCCTTTGCTGAAGCCTTTTGTGAAGGTACACTGCAATCACCTAACCACCTTTTGGAGCTTCTAACTGGAAATTCTATTCTGCCCCATATTATCTATGACTACTTCTTTGCAAGATTTAAAAAACAAACGTGGAGATGTAGTTTTAGAGCATTCTGATCTTTATATCTATATACAATGCAATGTCTTGAGCTTGAATTAAGGTATCCAAGCTGGAGTTCCTTTTGTCAGTAGCTGGTTTCATTATGACTTATCAAGTGTATGACTTAAGGAGTAATTGTGATCCTGGTGCCATGCTATGATAGATGTATAGACCCCAAATAATCAAGTTATATCTCCTCTGCTTGAAATTGAATGTATTTGGGTCCTTGTTTTTCCTACATACCATGAAAGTTCTCTCTGGGGATAGTACAAAACATGTGTGTTTTCTGTGAGCTTGAAAATGGGAGAGAATGAGTTTTCCATTAAATCTGCAGGGAGCAGTGAACTGTATTTGTTTGTTTTCAGGTGGCTGGTAAACAGAGTTTCTCTTTGAATCATTGTTTAAGTGCTGCTGGGTGGTTTTTTTTTTTATTGCTAGCTGTATGCTAAAGAGCCTCAGGTCTTGTGTAGATGTATTTTTAGCATTATTTATGTGGAGATAAATGTTTCATCATAAAAGTTACTAGGCTGACCTAGTTATCTTAACAGAGTTGAAGCTATATGTATGGAAGATACTTCAGGGGGATATCTGTAATTTAGTAGTTCTGGATTTCTCAGGATGGAGTCAGTCACTGTCTGCTGAATTTTGACAATGGTGTTTGCAGTCAATTTCCTCTTTGGCTTGGCTTAATATCATAGTGAGTAATACACTATTAAAACACGTTCTCTTTTTTCTAACCTTACACTTTAAACATTGAATTCCAGATTCTGATTATCATAATAGTGGTAGTTGACTTGAATTGTTTCAAAATGACGCCCGTCTAGGTGGACTACCACTTTTCCTCTAGAGGAAATGCAGAACAGTTGGACATCAAAAGCTCAAGATCAGAACCTGCCTCTGAAATAGTACAGCACAGGTCTAAGTTGACACTGTTTAAGAAAATAAAATTTGGAGATTATGCTCTAAGCCAATATTTTCTCAGGCCCAGATCCTTTCTTTGGTTTTATGTGCACAGAGTAAAATCAGATCCACGAGATCAAAAAAGAGAGGAAAAAAAAATTAAACATAGTTTGTGAGTTTACATGGTGAAAAGTGATAAAATCAAGGATGATTTTGACCTGCAATTTTGAATTATATGTTTTCAGACTATTAAGCTCACAAGGTCATGAGTCATTCCAGTACTACCTGGAAATTATAATATAAATTCTGGATATTTTGATGTTTTTGCCTGCTGCTGAGAATTAAGAAACATGAATTCTATTAGTCAGCTCAATTACTCTACACAAGTGTAAAGTGGTGCCAGATGTCAATTGCTTTAATCATTATTATTATTATAGATTCTCTAACACAATTTTTCTTTCCCTATTTAATTATGTGCTCCCATATTTTTGTTCTCTTTACTGGCAATTACTATCATGACACCTCGATCTTTGGCCTACAGGGAAAATGGATGAGTGTGGGTGTCCTGGTCTCTCCTTGCTCTTTCTGGGAGCAGTACTAAATTGCTTATGGATTCCCTTGCAGAAACAATTCAGTGTGATAAAAGTAATGAGAACCTATCATACTTCTCTCTTTCTCCTGTCCTGCCTTTCATCTTGGGGCAGCAAAGGCATAGTCCTTCAGATTATTCTACGTAAATATTTGCAGACCTCACTGATTTCTGTGGTCATCTATTAGGATAAAACAAGTCAGTTTAGGGCAGCTAAAATGCAAGATTAGAGGCTGCATTTCTAACCTGTGCTTAAGAAAACTGCCCCCAAGCTGCAGACAAGTTATTTGGACCTTAATACAGCTGAAAATTTCCTACTCACTTGAAAAATGAATG
This sequence comes from Eubucco bourcierii, assembly GCA_013396675.1. NCBI lineage: Eukaryota > Metazoa > Chordata > Aves > Piciformes > Ramphastidae > Eubucco > Eubucco bourcierii. The sequence goes on along the minus strand of VWZE01006839.1, from coordinate 1,899,661 downwards.
TATCCATTGACATACATAAGTTGTCTAACATGAATGCATGTTTTATTTGAAAAATAGCTTCTTCACTGCACTTTTTCCTTCTCCATCAAATAACTTTATTTTGAACTTGTCCTTGGATGGAAATGTATCCACTTTGGTACATTCTGGACATTTCCATGGACACAGAGTTTTGTCATTTTATTATTTCTGTTCATGGTTTGTCATAACAAAGCACTACAGGATAAAATATGATCTCTCTTCCAATGTATCTGTCCACCTTTTTCAGTGGTTTCTCTAGATTTGCACTTTTCTTTCTTGACCAGACAGAAAATCTGGTATTCTTGTATTCTGTAATGAGGACATCTCTCTCAGAAACTGTTTTTTCCTGTCTTTTACAACCAGGTGTTCATGCTAATTACTGCTGTGAAATTTTCATAACTGCGTCATTAGATTCCTCTGGACTTTTTAATGTAATGTGCTGGCATCAAACAAATGATATGAGATAAAACAGTCACAAGATTTATAAATGAGTAATCTAAAAAATGTTCAAAATGATTTATACCTTATATCAAATGTCTGACATAGTGATAAGTGAGGTATGAGATCTATCAACAGGAAGAAAAGAGATTAATTCATGACCAGTCAAATTACTGAGTGTTATTTAATATCCAATTAATCAAAGCTATATCCTGACACCTCAGTAAAATCTTACAACCTTCTCCTCACAGTTGATTAGTTTCCCCAAGTCTTTATTGGATGTGGTTTAAACAAAATTTAACATTGACATTTCTGTGGAGCAAATTACAGAGAAATTCACATCATTCACTCCTCTCAGTCTTATGCATTACCTTGGAAATCTGCAAACTTTAAAAAAATAAAAGTGGTGACTAAAGCGTGCTTGGTCTGTGCTCTACAGCTTAGGTGACTAATGGAAGAATTGTTTGCTCTTTCGTTTCCCCTCTCATGCAGACTGTTTCACAGGGCTTATTTCTGTTGAAAGAAGCAAGTCCTTGGCATGGGCTGAGAAAGTTTGGGCTCTGAAGTCTGGAGAAGAGAAGGCTTCGAGACCTTATAGTAGCCTTCTAGTATCTGAAGGGGGCTACAGGAAGGCTGGGGAGGGACTATTGACAAGGTCTTGCAATGACAGGACAAGGGCCAATGGGTTTAAACTGGCAGAGGGGAGATTTAGACTGGATGTTAGGAGAAAGTTCTTTCCAGTGAGGGTGGTGAGACACTGGCACAGGTTGCCCAGGGAGGTTGTGGCTGCTCCCTCCCTGGAGGTGTTCAAGGCCAGGTTGGACAAGGCCTTGAGTAACCTGTATTAGTGGGAGGTGTCCCTGCCTATGGCAGGGGGTTGGAACTAGGTGATCCTTGAGGTCCCTTCCAACCTTACCATTCTATGATTCTATGTCCTCATCCCCTGATTCTGCTCACACTGCTGCCTTATGACCTGCAGTGTGAATGTGATGGGTGATACACCAAAGTATCTACATCTCAGCCTGTACTGAGGGGCAGACTGGGAGCACTGACATTGAATGCTTCATAGACAGAGAGGCGAGCTTGGCACTAACCACATCCTTGCAGCTGTTCTTTGCAAGACAATAAAGAGGCAGGAAAGGTAGAATTATTTGGCATCTTAAAGCACATACAATGGCAAACGTTATTATTTAAACTTCAGTAATTTCAAATTTCTTCTGAATGAACATGGGGAATCCAGAATTTGTCTTTGAAGGATTTTGCCTGCTCTAACATTGGGTGTTTTAGGCTTCCCTTTATGGTGAGATGTGAACAGTTTTACTCAGTTTCCTCTGATTTAATGTTATTTCTGAATTTATTAGTTTTATGAACTGATTAGTTCGTAGCACTGACAGAGTATAAGGCTTTAGGGTAAAAGGGATGCCAGTCAAGTATCAATGAAGCTGAACACTTAGACTCTTCTTAGTGTTGCCATTGTCATATTGGACATAGTTTCAACAGTCTATCTCTGAAGAAGGTTCAACTACATATTTATTTTTTTCATACCCATAAATTGCATAAACCTGCCTCCTACTGATTTGATTATCATAATCTGAACTCTAGGAGATATACTGGAAATGCATAAGCTGAAAAATCTGCATCCACTTTACCCACTGTTTGAAATAAAACGAGTTCTAAATGAGTTACAGAAAACTGACAACCTAACAAAACATGCAGTGAAGCAAGCATTACTGAAATGCTTGAGAGACTCTTTGACCAGCAAAAGAGGAAAAAAAGTCCAGTCATGTGCAAATAAGCAGAAGATAAGAAAGACAGATGTTGCATTGACCTCCCACTCACTGGAATTAGGCTGCCAGTTTTGTTACTTCTCTGCAGCTGTTGGAGATGGTCAGGTGGGAAGCCAGTGCCTGACAGACATCGCAGTAGGTACTGCCATAAATCAGATAACATCTTTATGGAAGAAGTCCAAATATGATTTGAAAATGTAAGAAACATCACCTTAGTCATGCAGGGAGGTGATTTTAGTTTCAGCCACTCCACAAAAGACAGAATATATTTTGGCAGAGAAAAATAGTTCTTGGCAACATTTCTTGTTTTATGACAGAAAAGAAAAATCAAAGCTGTGTTTTTACATGGTTCTGACAGTGGCTACTGAGAGACAAGTTGTCTGGTAAGCAGTTCCCAATCCTCCTCCTCATCTTGCACATGCCTTCAGCTCTCTGTAAGCAAGAGGCAGAAACACACAAAATGTGTAGCAGGGTAAGAAATCTTCTAATGTGGAATGCAAGTGATGTTTTACATCGTAGTAGACTGGACCATGCAGCAATCTGGGTAAGGATCTTCAGGTACAGAACCCCATGTGGTAGCATTTGCCCTTCATTGAGGTGCTGGAGGTGGAAAGTGGTGTTTATTAGTTCTCATTGTAAAATGCATTTTGAGAATACTAGTTTTCCCTTCCACATTTTAAAAGTTTCACAACTGTAAAAGTTGCTTCATTTTGTGTCTTGAGCTGTACTAATCTGAGATGCTCTGAAAGATTTTTGACTTGAGTAAAACAACCTCATTCTCCTGTCTACCAGAGGCCAGATGGCAGTCTTCATATCCTAAAGATAAGCATTGCTACCAGAGCATAGAGAGGGAGTGTTTTCAGTCACCATTAATCTCATATCTTTTGCTGTGGTTACTGTGACATTCAAGGAGCATCTTGTTCTAAAACTCCCTTTAATCTCCACTACACGCAACACAATTATGAGGGTTGCAAACAATGTGCCAACTAAGCTTGGAGCCTCCTGAGCAGTGAAGGACATAAAGAGAAGGATGTTTTCCAGCCTCCAGATACTAAGAATTTGGATAACAAGTGAGACAAATTCAAAATTCTTTTTGATGAGAAAAATGTTATGTGGATGGAATCAGTGAAGCCAACTGAGGTGACTGATGCTATTGTTATCTTAAAATTATGGGTTGAAAGATTTATAGAAAAAGTGGAACAGAGAGACAACAAAGCAGGTGTCATTATCAATGACCTGTTGTAATAGGTTTGGATGGCTGGATCCTGGAATGGCTGCACAGAAGTGTGCTCATGAACATTATCCAGAAAAGATATCCAGAAACTCTGTAGGAGTTTGTGACAGAACACAGACTCACACCATATGAATGTGCTAGACGAATGAAGAGCTATAAATCCATGATAAAGAAAAAGCACAATTTTGGATATACAAACAAAATGAACAAAAAATGCAATCCTACCTGCAGACTTGAATATTAATTTTGAGTACACTTTGGGTCACAGCAAGCTAGGAGGTCTTGGGGATACTTCTGACAAGAACAGAAGAATTGAAATAATGAACAGGGAAAAATGAGCAGTAACAAACATAGGACTTATCCTGGTGCAGAGTTCTTATATTAGAAAGNAAATTGCTTGAAGTCATTAGCACTTTTGAAAAATAAATTGTCAAAAGAAACCAGAGGATTCTGCACTGAGTTTCTTTATTGTCTCCAAACCAAGGCATCATGTGTTTCTGGAGGAGATGCTTTATGAAAACACTCTTAAACTGTAGTTACAGAGAAGCAGGAAGATTCAAAATTAAGTTACTGTATGAAATGTAAATAGCTTATGATGTAGAGTAAGTCTGACAAGACTACTAGTGTTAATCTCTATGAATGTCTGGGGGAAAAAAAAAGAGGGAAATATAATAGAGATCCAGTTTCTTACAACATTTCTGTGATACCAGGGAGCACAAGTTGCCAAAAGGGTGATATGTCTGAACTGATGTCAGTCCTGTTGCAAACTTTGATTGTTAAATCTGACAGGAAAAAGAGGAGTTTTAATTGCTGAAGTGCCTCATGAAGTTTGCTTTTTTTCTCTTTCTTTTTTCCTTTTCCTCTTTCTTTTTCTTTTTTCTTTTTTTTTTCTTTTTCAATTTTTAAAGAAATATGAAAAAAAAAAGCATAAAAGAAAATCCTATCTACAGGGAAACAACATGACACTGGCCACTTGTTTCATTTTCCTGACTGCTATATTTCCTTGACAGCAGGGTAATTTTTCTTTTCCTTAATAAATAAGACAGAACATTAAATAGTGCAGTGGCTTGGAGCAGGTACAATGAAAACACCTCATGTCTTTGATCAGTTTTCTTTCTAGTCCCTTTTAACCCATGTATATTAATAATAAACTTTTATTACCTTTGTATGCCTTCCCTATGGAATTCATGGACCTAAGACAGTAAGGGAGAAATAAAATATTTATTTTAATTGTTTAAGGTGCTGAAAACTTGTTATTAATTGATTAATTTACTAATTATTAACTTTTTACTTAGGTCACTTTAGTGAAAGCCATGGATAACGGAGTTTATGACCTCTGGAAGAAGGGGCAGGAAACTCCCAATGGCTACAAAGATTTCATCAGATTGTGGAGGGAGGAAAGATGCCAAAGTCCAACTAGATCTTAATCTGTCTTCTGCCATCAAAGACAATTAAAAATGTTTCTGTAAGTACACTAGCAACAGAATGAGGACTAAGGAGCATCTCCATCTTTTATTGGATGTGAGGGGAAACACAGTGACAAAGGATAAGGGAAAAGCTGAGGCCTTCTTTTCTTTGCCTCAATCTTTACTAGTAAGACCAATCGTTCTCTAGTTGCCTGGCACCATGAGGGATAGGGAGCAAAATGAAGTCCCTGTGATCCAAGACAAAATATTCACCAACCTAAAACATCATTCAGATGCATAAAAGTTTATGGGACTCAACTGGATCCATTCCAGTGTACTGATGGAAATGCTGAGGGGGAGACCTTATTGCTTTCTACAATTCTCTGACAGGACATTGTAGCAAGATGGGAGTTGGTCTCTTCTTCCAAAGAATAAGCAATAGAATCTGAGGGAAAGGCCTTGAGCTGAACTGGGGCAGGTTTAGACTGGCCATTAGGAAATTTCTTTACTGAAAGGGTTGTCAAGCACCAGAACACACTGCCCAGCTAAGTGGTTGTCTCACTGTCCCTGAAGCGATTTAAAAGATGTGTAGATGCTTAGGGCCATGGTTTAGTGGTGGACTGGACTGTGCTAGGCTGATGACTGTCTCACTCTTAGGTAGATAGCCCTTTGTGGTAAATCAAACTTCCTTTGTTTCCAATTGTTTTGCATGACAGAAATCNTTTTTTTTTTTTTTTTTTTTTTTGAGTGTTATTAAGCAATCACTGGGGAAGATCTAAGCAGAGGAAAGTTTGCTAGAATCAAATGGTTTGAACTGAAAAGAAATTTTCTGTGTTGCTAAAATATGTGGGGAAGTAGCCAGAATTTGAATGAAAAAGAGTTTGACTGTAAAGAATGGTTCTGTTCCTACTGTGCAATTCTGATACTCTTCCAAAACAGTCAGAAGCATCAATTTCAGGGACCCATTGGTCTACATTTTTTCTTCCTCTTTGTTAGCCTAGTCTTCAACACTGAAGGTCTTTGGAGAGGGTGATTTTCTATAAAAAAATTCTAACCTTCTTCATCACTGTCTTTCATCATCATCTCCTTGGGAGGGCTACTGGGGGCCCATCAAAGGCAGAATCAAAGAAAACTCCTGGAGTTCTTTTTAGCTGAACAGAAATTCTTGAACCTGGAGCCAGACATCTCCGTAACAATGCTTCTGGTAATGCTGAAGAGAAATCTGGCATCTTTCTCTAAAGTCCCCTTGTTAATATCTTCAGGCTGTGTGGACAACTGCCAGATGGAACTTTCACCTATAGTCATTATCTTCGATGTGTGCATTTGTGTTCCTTCTGCTGGAGAAATCCTGGGTGCTTGTATGCAGCACTTTTTGAGTAGCAACTCTAAAAAGCCACATGTATAAATAAACATTTTTGTTCTCTATGTGCATAGATAAAGACAAGGTTCTAATTGAAGAGCATCTTAAGGAACAGCCTTTCCTTTGTTACATTACAGTAATTTGTTTGATACACAAGGAGAAGACAGGCGGGAATGGGAATTACCCTGGTAAGATGTTTATATCTGTGGTCTGAGCATATATGTTTTTGTTATATTTGTAATGTATTTTGTTAGGCAAGTATGCAAGACCTCCTTGAGGAAAGACTTAAGTTCACATGTTGACTTTTTCCCAGTGCATGCAATGAACTACAACAAGCATACTGTTCTAACCTGGTCGAAATCCACAAGACAGATTAATCCTTTTGTGGAAAAATGCATCTTTGAAGAACTGCAAGCAAATGTCCTTAAAGGAAGAAAAAGAAGGGACATGTGAGATAAGAATTTTTCTTTGCAATAGTGAAAGTACTCGATGTTCAAAGAATGGGGTTGAAATGTATTTATTGATCTGTATATCAATACAGGGCAAGAGAGGGGATTCTTCCCCTTTACTGTGCTCTCCTCAGACACCATCTGGAGTCCTGTGTGCAGTTCTGGAGCCACATGGAAGCACATGGAACTGTTGGAGTGGGTCAGGAGGAGGGTCACGAAGATGCTCAGAGGGTTGCAGCAGCTCTGCTATGAGGACAGGCTACAAGAGTTGGGTCTCTTCACCCTGGAGAAGAGAAGGCTTCCAGGAGACCTTAGAATAGCCTTCCAGGATCTGAAGGGGGCCTACAGGAAGGCTTAGGAGGGACTATTTGCAAGGTCTTGCAATGCCAGGACAAGGGGCAATGGGTTTAAACTGGCAGAGAGGAGATTCAGACTGGATGTTAGGAGGAAGTTCTTTACAGTGAGGGTGGTGAGACACTGGTACAGGTTGCCCAGGGAGGTTGTGGCTGTTCCCTCCCTGGAGGTGTTCAAGGCCAGGTTGAATGAGGCCTTGAGTGAGCTGTACTAGTGGGAGGTGTCCCTGCCTATGGCAGGGGGTTGGAACTAGATGATCCTTGAGGTCCCTTCCAACCTTACCATTCTGATTCTATGATTCTACATCGCTGTTACCAGAAATACTTAATTACGTTTTTAACTGCATCCATTTCACCTTATGTTTGTATGTTGTACAATTTTTGAAAGAGACATGATTAACTTTCACAAGGTGATCCACTACAAGTCTTCATGCAACAGTTTTGAAGAGTTCCGTAGTTTAGAAGTCATGTGACCATCAAGAAAATGTCATGAGAAAGGAGTGACCAAAATAGCTGTCATGAAACTAGAAAACAAAGCTTCTCATACAAGTACTATAAAAAGAAAGTGATTTATGTGTTGAAAGTTGCAGGTAAAAGTACTTGGCACTTGCAGAACTGTGTATATAGAAAAGAGTTTGTTCAAATTGATAGCCTGAGATACAGTTGAATTAAAAATAAGAAAATACATTGCCTACTTGGGAACAATTAAGAGAAAAAGAAAATAAGCTTGTACTTTTCTAATGTTTTCCCCAGTTTCAGCCCTTCATTGAACTAGCATCAATCCAGGAATGGTGAAAATGTGTATAAAGAAATCCTAATGGGCAGTCAATGTTCTAAGGTCATCTATGTTATAGAGAATACAAAAGAAAATTCAAGGGGAAACAGTATTTTTCTAGAGCAGAATGTCTTTGACAGGGCCCAGCTCCTGAGTCATGACTTCATGTTTCTTAATCTTGGCAGGAGAATAAAGTCCTTAGCAGAAGAACATTTGAAAGTCCAGATACATGACACTTCAGAGTTCTTATCATAACTTCTCTTTTTATGTCTACACAATTTACAGCGTTTGCAGATGGAAGCAATTTAATACCACAGTGATCTTCCATCTAGCCTGTTTCCTTTCAGCGACCTTATGTTTACTATAAGAAAACACCAACAAGGTGTCTGATTTCTCCGTGGAAAAAATGGTAACTATTTAAACCAAAAAGATTTTATCCAACAATCATAATTCTTCCACTATCCACATGCTTGAACAACAGTGATCATTTGTTCTGGGGGAGTGTTTAAGTAGGAGACAGAGCCAGCTTGGCTTTGCTGCAAAGGATGCATTTAAAATAAAAGAAAAAAAAAAGCAATAGAAAGAACCACAGGTTTTATGTTTTAAATGGATAGAGTTCTAGCTGGAAAGGAGCTGATTACATATTTCATATCATGACCTCACATTCAACCAACCCTTCCTCACATGCACCCTAAAAACATCCTGCTGTGGTTCCTGGCATCTATGAAAGGTTGGTTGGAAGTTGCAAACAAAGCATACTTCCCAAGAGTTTGGACAGAGAAAAGTGGAAACAGGATCTCAGAATCATTTTACCCGTCATGGAACTGCAGTCCACAGGCTAAAATGAACCAATCACCATTATTACAGTTTTAGTCATGTAGTGAGTTTTGCTGGGAAGTGTCTACAATATTTTATCTTTGATAAGAGAGTGGAATTTTTTTTTTGGAAAAACGTTTGTCACATTTTTCTTAAACCAAAATAAACCCCAGCCACACATTTAATATAAATGCAAATGTTCTGTAAATGATGTAAATGTTTAATATCCATCTAAGCTCAACATGAGCCTGCAGTGTGTGCATGCAGCCCAGACAGCCAACCCAGACCTGGGCTGCAGTGAGAGAAGTGTGGCCAGCAGGGCAAGGGAGGGGATTCTGCCCCTTCCCTCTGCTCTCCTCAGACACCATCTGGAGTCCTGTGTGCAGTTCTGGAACCTCCAGCACAGGAAGGACATGGAAGTGTTGGAGCGGGTCCAGAGGAGGGTCACAAAGATGCTCAGAGGGCTGCAGCAGCTCTCCTATGAGGACAGGCTGAGAGAGTTGGGGTTCTGCAGCCTGGAGAAGAGAAAGCTCCAGAAGACCTTACAGTAGCCTTCCAGTATCTGAAGGGGGCTACAGAAAGGCTGGGGAGGGACTATTGACAAGGTCTTGTAGTGACAGGACAAGGGGCAATGGGTTTGAACTGGCAGAGGGGAGATTTAGACTGGATGTTAGGAGGAAGTTCTTTCCAGTGAAGGTGGTGAGACACTGGCACAGGTTGCCCAGGGAGGTTGTGGTTGTTCCCTCCCTGGAGGTGTTCAAGGCCAGGTTGAATGAGGCCTTGAGTGAGCTGTACTAGTGGGAGGTGTCCCTGCCATAGCAGGGGTTGGAGCTGGATGATCCTTGAGGTCCCTTCCAACCTTACCATTCTGTGATTCTGTGCATTCGCCCACAGTAGTTGTGCTCAGAAATGAATACTGTAACCTGTTAAGGAAGAAATTTGGCAGCTAGGATTATATAGCTGTACAGAGACTTGACCTTATGGAATTGAGGCTACAGGTATCTCAGATAGTGCAGAGGTCTCGCTGGAATTCAGCAGGTACTTAGATTTCCCAGAAGCTTGGTAGGTACAAGTTATTTCAGTGGCAATATATCATTTTATATCAGCTGTGATTATTCCCTATCTCTCAGGTGCTAATAAATTATAAGACATTGGATTTTTTAAAAAAGAAAAGTCTGTATGAAGCAATTATAAAACTATAATACCTATAAAAAATATTATTTCTTTAAAGCTTTTCTTCTCTGGGAAGGTCTATCTATGACTTTTTCCTTAGTCTTTCTTTCTGGTTCTTAGCTAAAAGTGTTCCTGAGGTTTCTGTGGCTTCACCATGTCAAAGTTATATGCTCAAGGACTCTAGTTAGTGCAGAATAATGTAGTGAACAGAGAGGATGCTTGCTCTGAAGTAGCCAACATTCTTGTGGCCTTCATTCCAAAGTGAAGCGAGGTAATCTGAGAATAACTGCTATGTTTTCTCTGAATGCAGAACAGTTATGTGTGACTCATTTTAAGGCTGTTATTCAGATGCTTCCCTGGTTAGACACACCTGCTGTGGACATCCAAGATTTTAGCTACACCGATAAATGCAGGCTCCAGCTTTGTCTCATAAAGAAGCTCACCTGTTATTCAGGAAGCAAACTCTTTCAAAAATTGCCTTACCCCAAGTCCAGCCATTGCCCAAGGGGAGTTGTGTCTCCTTGCAGGACACTTCTAGTACCTGGCTATACTGGGAATATGTGCAAATCAAAGTGGTTTGTAATCTGATTGCTCTTGGATAAGTTTAGGAATCCTCATGCCTGAGCATGTCTACCACAGTGGCAAGGACAGGGAGCTCAGAAAGTTCCCAGTAGAGCAGATCTTGATGATTACATACGTACAGACTATGAAAAACTACAAAAACGACCTGCTGTGTCAGTCACAGTTTCTGTAACTGATAAAATTGTGCTTTCCCTTTTTTTCTTGGAAGGTGACAAGAAAACAGTAAACATTTTTTTGTGAGTGGGGAGTAGAAGACTTCACTCCCCTTTTCCTGTTTTCTATTTCTCTTTCTCTCCACACTTTTAAATCAATGCCATCATTCGTACAAGAGGAAAATTATGTTGTATAAATAAGAGGGTAAGGCCCTCATAATTCACTTGCAGTCTTCTCTCTGAGATAAAAACCATACTCCACTTCTTGCTCTGCATGACAGACAACAAGATCTGTGCTGATAAGAGCAGGGATCCTGTAGTTTGACAGAGGGTCTAGAAAGTATTAACAAATGTTTTCATGTGACTTTTATAAAATCCCTAAGCATTTACTTTTGCCAAACTATCTCTCAGCCTGTTGCCTTTGGTGGTCACTCCAGTGGTGTTTATGTTTATTTTATAAGTTTTTGTAATCTTTGTATAAGTGATTTTTCTGGATTTCACCTACTCCCATATTCTACTGCTTGAGAAATAGTCCTCACCTATATTGCCTTTCGGAAACATCTTGTGTGGGATCTGGAAAGTAACTAATTTTCAAAGCCTCCAGTTTCAGTTTGTTTGTTTATAGTGATTTTGAATCCAAGGACTTTGGCAGGCTTGTAAGAGAAAAAAAAAAAAATTCATATGAAAAACAATGCAGTTTAGCATTTAATAGTCAGGAGTTTGACCCAAACTGTCAGATCCAAATGCTTTGAACAAATTCGGATCTGATTTTTAACTCCATTGTAAGAAGAGTTACCCCTGAGATTCAATTTTCCTTCCAGATATGCTGGTAAAAGCTTTAAAGGTTTTCAACACACATGAGATAAGCATATTAATATGCAGTGTCCCACAACGACACAGGCCGCAGTTGACGGGTTTTAGAAAGTTCTCTCACATTCTATAATTTTGATCCAAACAAAGATATTAGGGTGTTTTTTCTCAGTACAATCCAGAGTTACAACTCAAAATGGAAGCTGCAATGACCATTACTAAGAAAACAAACTTCACAAGGCAGAACAGCGTGAAACCAAAAACATCTAAAATAGGGAACAACTGTTTCCAGTAAAATAAATGTTGTGGGGTTTAAAAAAAAAATTAATTTTAAAAAGCATTCTTAATTATTTTTTTAAGATGAGAATTTACATAAACATTTGATCCAATAACTCCTAATCTTAACAAAAGCTGCATGTTGCAAAGAATTCCCAGCAGAAAGCAGTGAGCCTACGGTATCTGGAACTCACACGCAGGTCAGGTTTGGCTCAGAACAGAAACATGTGACTCCCACAGGCAATATTTTTACTTTGGGCACGATTAAGCTGTTCAAATTTTGTTAATAAATCTGAACTTAAAATGTGTGTCTTAAGTAAGACATGCTTGTATCAGTTAAAAGTTGGAAATGTCTCCTGTTTTCAGGCGGAATTTTGGGAAGCTGGGACATTTATATTTTCCTGTGCTTTGCACACATAAGCTCACGCAATTCTTTCTTGTGACCAGCCAGGCAGAACTCCAGCTAGTCAAATAGATGTAGTTCCTCTCAACACCCTATCTTTCAGGATCATCAAAAAGTGGAAATACACCTCATTTTAAAAATAATATCTCACTAATAAATGTCTTGCTATTATTACTGTAAAAGGATATTCTGCTGGAATTTGAAGAGGAAAGGATTATGTACACACATGTGTGTGTATATATATATATATAAAAATATATAAAAAATATAGACACACACACTAGTATGTATACTGTGCATATATATACACACACACACTGGTATATATAGTATGTGTATATATGTATACTGTGCATAAATATATATACACACACACACAAGTATTGTAGCCTCCCAGTATCTGAAGGGGGCCTACAGGAAGGCTGGGGAGGGATTATTTACAAGGTCTTGCAATGACAGGACAAGGGGCAATGGGTTTGAACTGAGAGAGGGGAGATTGAAACTGGATGTTAGGAGGAAGTTCTTTGCAGTGAGGGTAGTGAGACACTGGCACAGGTTGCCCAGGGACGTTGTGGCTGCTCTGTCCCTGGTCAGGTTGGATGAAGCCTTGAGTGACCTGTTCTAGTGGGAGGTGTTCCTGCCTCTGGCAAGGGGTTGGAACTAGATGATCCTTGAGGTCCCTTTCAACCTTACCATTCTATGATTCTATGTATAGTGTCCATACACACACACACACACAAACTGTTACAGCTGCCCTTAAGCTATATAAAAGTTTTGCTTTAGATACAGAACATAAAAATGGGAACAAAATAGTGATAGATTTATGTGCCCAGTAAGTATTAAAACTTGGAAATTCTGGGTAGACTTTTCTGAAAGTCATCTTATAAAACCTGCAAACTTCATAGCCCAGGACTGGTGTTTCCCACCATTATCCAAAGGAAGATAAGCTTGACCCAGCAGCTAGCTGTGACCTTTCCATGGTGTGAGACATCCAGCTGTTTCAAATGCAAAGAAGGTTTAAACAGGGGCATATTAGTACCATTTAAGGTGGCAGGTATAAGTCAGCAGCGGCAGCTGGACATTAGCTGGGATACACTGAAGTGCCTCAGCTGCCACAAACAGACGAAATGGTTTGAAAAGTTGTTCTTCCCTGCTCCCTCCTGCCCTTCTGTCTTGCTGCACTGCAAATATATAGTGATGCCCTACTTCCAAGAGGTCAACTCTTCTCTCAGTATACAGCAGGTCAACACTAACCTATGTTGCTAGTCAGAACTGCCAGGGAAAATTACTGGCCTGCTCACATCAATGTGGTTCCCGTGCCCAGGAAAATCAGAAGCCTGTTCAGGTTTGGGTGGGTTTATGTGTGTTTGCATAGTGCTAAATAAATCAGTTAAACAAGTTTTCTCACATATATGTCATATCAGTTTTAAACAAGATTATGGTTTTCTTCTCATTCATATTAATGCATAAAAACATTGCTAGAGTTTCAGTGCATCCTTCTTTCTGGCATGAAATAAGTGCTACCTTACTGCTGTTTAATATGTGCAGAAGTGAAAATATATTGTATTAAGATATGTTGCAATTAAAAATATGCACATGCACACAACAGAGCAGAGCATTGTGTTAAACTGTCCTCTCCAACACTTCCACTTAATGGCTAAGCACAAAGAAAAGAAACTAATATGATAAATACTTCCTGTGGAAACTAGCTAGAAAGTCAGAGCTTCTTTCAGACAAAATTCAGTTATGCAAGGTTTTGTTCTGAGGGAAGGACTACCACTGATTTGTCAGTTGTAATTTCCAGCCATTTCTCTGTATGTTTATATCTCCTTTTTCTCAGGAAATCAAGTTTTGTCACCACTGAGGTTTGTTGCCATTTTTATGGTAAAAAGCAAGTCCTGCTATCAGCACTGAATTTTGGTCATGCTTTTGTGTGTTTAAGTGGCTCGAGATGCTTTGGTTTTGTTCTTGTCAGAACATGTTACTTTGCTCCGATGGTAAATTTATGAAGATTCCATTCCTGCAAACTTTTAAGTCACACACTTAATAACCCACAGGCTATTAATTCACATGGGCTTTGTGCTAGTGAATAAGTGATTGAAGAGAAGAGCTCTTCTCTTTCCTAGGGCACAAGTCCAATGCACAAACTCACTGATAATAATTTCAGTGGCTCTTGAAAAATTCAAGAGCATAAGGTCAGCTTCATCCTGACCGTGTCTGTGTAACTCACTGGTGAACATGTATTACAGGTCTCCATCTGTGCTTACTCTCCACAGGATGTGACTGCACTAATCTGTAGCAGAAAGCTTGATTACAGGCTTCAGCAGGTTTTGCTCTAAGTGCTGGAGCTCCTGTTCCAGTCCCCTGGATGACAACCTGGATAGCAGCTGTCACAATTGCAGTGTAGCACTGGCAGATCAGTGCAGACCAGCTAGCACTTGAACTATCAGAGGCACAGGTTTCTGAGGTGCCCTGTGTCCCTCTGCAAGAGTCTGTACAGGACAACTTGGAGAAAATCCACCTGCATATTTTGTATCCATCCTTTGGGGGCCACTTGCTTGTTCACCTTTCTCAAAGGGTCACATTCTGACTCCAGTACTGACAGTGCATGTCTGCTTCTAGGCTTGTGCCTTTAATTTGTTCTCCCAGACCTTAAATCTCTTTAAAGCATTCACACTGACTTCAGGGGATTGTAGATCAGGCACTGAAACTGTTACTCGGCTGTTTTCTGTTGTTGCGCAATCCCCGGTGAACAATCTTTCTGCTCCCCAGCCGTACTCTTTTTCCCGATTTCCTCTTTGGCTACAGCTTTGTCCAAATTTTCATATCTTTAAGTTAATTTAAAATGTTCAAATCAATTAATTTTCTGTGCATTTGAGGACTTATCACCACCACTTCAGGCAACAGTCAGCAACTCTCCCTAAGCTGGGCAATATTAACCTTTTTGTCAAAAGTTTCAGTTTATCCATACACATTCCCAAATCTCTTCCAATCTTCCTTTTAACTCTTTCTCCATGCACATTCCCAAATCTCTTCCAGTCTTCCTTTTAACTCTTTCTTTCAATTCATTCTTTCAACACTGGTCTCATGAACAATGGAATTTTTGTGGATTTTTTTGTGGTGGTGACCTCCTGATTCCAAACATGGGAACAAAATGTTGCTAACTGCAGGCAACTCGAATATTATAAGGCAAGGACTATGTGGAGAATCACCAAAGATAGCTCAACCTCTTGAGATTTTTTTCTTCAGATATGCAGATCTATTAAGTCTGGCTGCATACTGAGTGATTTCCTGAAGACAGTTTACATTTCAAAGCTTTTGCAGTCTCTTTTCATATGCAAGGTAGAAATGACAATTCTCTATCATATTTCATTTTCCTTCTGAAAAATGTATTTTTCCTTTTTGTAAAAGGTATCAGAATAGTCATTCTCATATTTACTGGTACCTAATTATGTTAGAGTGAGCATGTTATTCTGAATTGCTAAGCTGAAGGTTATTAAGGTGTGTGTGTGGGGGGGAAAGTATCTTTTTTCTTTTTTATTCTTGACTGTGCCTGGATAATTGCAATGGTACTAGAAGATGGATCCACAATAAATTAGAAATGAAAAACTGTAGGCCTTTTTGTTTTATTTTTCTGTTGAAGATAAGACAAATTGGCATTAAATTACTAATTTGATGGCATGGTTACTTCTAGTTACTCAGACTGTTTTAGTGATAAAACATTGATTTTCCTTTATTTTAATCTATTCCTACTCTGCTACAACTCTACAGGTTTTGGGAGAAGGTGGGAGTTTGGGTGTTTGCTTTTGATTTTGCTTTAACCTATTCCCACTCTGCTACAACTTTAACTACAGGTTTTGGGAGAAGGTGGGAGTTTGGGTGTTTGCTTTTGATTTTGCTTTAACCTATTCCCACTCTGCTACAACTTTAACTACAGGTTTTGGGAGAAGGTGGGAGTTTGGGTGTTTGCTTTTGTTTTTGTTTTTCCCAGCTCTAGTTCTTATATTTCAATAGTTTTAATTGCTCATAGAACAGGTCAGCACTACAGAGTTTACAGCAAGAATTGTTTACCAGCCATGTAAACAGTTGGCAATGTATTTGCTATAGGGATAAAATCATACTCAAAGGTAGTGAACAAAGGCTCTAAGCTAAAGCCAACATAATTTATTTTGATTTTCAGAAAGCCTTCTGCAAAATCCTTTGGAACAGAAAGTTATTCAGTTTAATTCCACTTGCACAAAACTGATAAATGAAGAGCAGAATCAAGTCTGCAGACTAAGAATACATTAATAATCTCCAGAATGGAAAACAGTCAACAGTAGGAAATATATCTTGCAGTAAGTACAACAATTTTGGTACATTGAGAAATCATCAGGGGAAGATAGTCAATAGTATAGTAGAAAATATCTCAAAACTGTTTAAATCCTAAGAGGAACTGCATGGTTTCTGAGAGTTTTGGCTATGGTCCAGTAAAGCACTTAGCACTTGCTTAATTTTAAGCCTCTGAGTAGCCTCGTTGCAAAAGTCCTGAATATGCAGCAGTCTGTTGTGAGATGCTTGCAAGATGTTAAAACTCTATTTTTTTCCTTCATAAAAGCTTGTTAATAACTTTGTTGTTGTTGCTGTTGTTGTTAAAAATGTGATTCGTTGTACTATTTACTCAAATAATTATTTTTATTGAGGAGCATCACTGAACTAAACACTTCCTCAAAAGTCCATAGGATCAAAAGTTATAGGAATGAATTCAAATCTCCTATTTTGGGAAGGAAAAAATGCTTCTAACATTACCAGCAAAAACCAGTTTGGAACTGTCTTGCAGATTACACAATTGTAGGAAAACTATACATGGTTCAAACTTTGTATGGCTGTTCAGCCAGAGAGTTCTGCAGCAGTGCTGGTCTGTCACAACCTAATTCTGGTCTCATTTACAACAACATAACTCCTCTGACATCAATGCAGACAGCACCATTAACATTTCCAAGGAGGCTTTAACTGAACACTTAAAAAAGAAAAACAGCACAAAGAGGTTAAAAGTAAATGTGATATCCATGATTACCCTGTTAATAACATTACTTCCAAAGGATAACCTCTTTTTGGTTTACAATCCATGATTACATGCTAAGATGAAGACTCTGTGAAAAGATCTCATCTTCAGAAGTACTGTTTAGTCCACAGTGTAATACATACATGTTGTGAAAGACATCATAGGACTTGGTGTACTGTATATCCTGCCACAAATGACCCCTTACACCGACGTGGTTTTGATATGGAAATGTCTACAGTCAGTTGTTTTTATTATTTTCTACTTTACTCCATTTATCTACAGTGCAAACAGTTGAAGGGAAGCAACAGCAAACACATGTAGATAATCTCCTGTATAGCCTAATTAAAAAAATGTTTTGCAATCACAGCTCTGTAAGACTGGTACAGGAAGGCTGGAAGTCCTTAGGAACTTCTGCTCTTAGCATTGCTGAGCATGCTGTGTAGGTAACAAAGCGTGCTGTCTGCCCTTCTCAACATCTGCTGAAGTTGCTGACATTTGCCCACTCATTGCCAGGGAGTTCTTGCAGGTTGAACAAGACTCCACATTTGCATCGCCAAATTTGGACTGTAATATAGTGCTGATGCGCTCCTAGTTCCCCGGCAAGGAAAGGTCTCTGTGTGTGTGTGTGCAAGCATGAATGTTTGAAGGGAATACATCCCAATATATCTCAGTGTGAAACAGAAGGGTGCTGAACTCAGAAAACTTGGAGGCCAGGTTCTGCACGTGTAGGAGGGAGGACTGTAAAAAACACAATCTGTGCTCTCCAGGAGATCCAGATAAACTCCTTTGTGGTTTCACTTATTGTTAGCCTGAGGGTCCAATTTTTTAATTTATTCTATTTTGGAAGGAGTTAACTTTGAATTATCAGTCAGAGTTAAAAAAATCTTACCAAAAAACCTGAGGAACTTTATACATACTCATTTTCCAGTAAAATTGTTTTCAGAGCTCACATACCTCACTGCTAAATGCCATAAATTTCCACACATTTCTCCACTGTGAAATGGGATCTGAGATAGCTACAATTTTCTGCTGCCACAGATTCATTTCTTGCATGAGATCCTTTGAATGTTACAGCTTTCTTATAACACTGGGAACTTTACATTTGAGTTGAGGCCCATTATTTTCATCAAGCAGTCAGGTACGTTGCCATATAGCACATATTGTATGTCTGCTGATAAGGGCTTATAAATTGCAGCTCTTTAGATCTCTCTGCCCTGGCCCTCTGGCTCAGCATTCCTAGTGCACTCTTATACCATGTTATGATCATTCTGCTACCTGCAAAAGTTTAGTTAACAAAAGTCCTTTGTATTTGCTTGTGTCTCCATTGTGCGTGTTAACTAGTAATTTTTTAGTTAATTAGAAATGTCAGCTATGAGGACATAAAGGATTTTGAAGGTGTGAGCTGAAATCTCATCTGGCACCAATTAAATGAGTGCAAGGAAAAATGGCAGCCAAACACATGAAACAGAACTTCAGTGTGATTCTTCCTTACTAGCACTTCTTCAGAGGCACTTGAGTGCCTGAACCATGATTATGGTCCAATTATAACAGCAGTTTTAGGATATAAGTTCCTTAACATGCAGGATGGAGACATTCTTCATACTCACATAACTTCATAATTGATACCTGTGTTTCAGAAGAGTAAATACTATGAGTCAGTCCTTAAAGACCTCCATGTATTCACATATTTGAATCTGTTCACAGCATCACAGGATGACATGGGTTGGAAGGGACCCAAAGAGATCATCGAGTCCAACCCCCTGACTGAACAGGATCAGACAATCTCTCTTAGGTCACAGAGGAACACATCCAGACAGGCTTTGAAAGCCTCCAGAGAAGGAGACATTACACCATCTCTGGGGAGCCTGTGCCAGTGCTCTGTGACTCCAACAGTCAAGAAGTTCCCCCTTGTGCTGAGATGGAACCTCCTGTGCTACAGCTTCCATCCATTGCTCCTTGTCCTATCCCAGGGAGCAAATGAGCAGAGCCTGTCCCCCTCCTCCTGACACCCAGCCCTCAGATATTCAATTCAAGAGAGATGT
Source organism: Eubucco bourcierii (assembly GCA_013396675.1). Taxonomy (NCBI): domain Eukaryota; kingdom Metazoa; phylum Chordata; class Aves; order Piciformes; family Ramphastidae; genus Eubucco; species Eubucco bourcierii. The sequence goes on along the minus strand of VWZE01006839.1, from coordinate 1,880,543 downwards.
TGAGGTACTGGAAGGTGTCTAGAAAACGGTGATGAAGTTGGTGAGGGGCCTGGAGCACAGCCCTGTGAGGAGAGGCTGAGGGATCTGGGGGTGTGCAGCCTGGAGGAGGCTCAGGGTAGATCTCACTGCTGTCTACAACTACCTGAAGGGAGATTGTAGCCAGGTGGGGTTGGGCTCTTCTCCCAGGCAACCAGAATGAGGGAACACAGTCTCAAGTTGTGCCGGGGAGTTCTAGGCTGGATGTTAGGGAGGAAGTTCTTGATAGAGAGAGTGATTGGCAGTGGAATGGGCTGCCCAGGGTGTGGAGACTCCAGGTGGAGTCGCCACACCTGAAGGTGTTCAAGACAAGCCTGGATGGGGCACTTGGTGCCATGGTCTGGTTGATTGGCTAGGACTGAGTGATAGGTTGGGCTGGATGAGCTTGGAGGTCTTTCCCAACCTGGTTGATTCTATGATTTGTAAACATTTATTAAATCCCCTCTCAGTCTTCTCCAGACTAAAGAGGCCCAAGTCCCTCAGCCTCTCCTCACTAGGCAGTGCTCCAGTCCCCTGGTTCAACGCTTTGTTGAACCCTCTCCAGCAGATCTCCGTCCCTCTTAAAGTGGGAAGCCCAAGAGCGAACACAGTACTCAAGCTGGGGTAGAGGTGGGGGATTTCACTGTATGCATCTGTCTTTTTGATATACAAAACAGATACATGATTCCAAATGGAAGAAAAAAACGATCAGTGGATGGAATTCACTGATGACCTCTACTGAACTAAACTTACCAGTTATTTTTTCACTCTGCATAAATAATGTTGTGCAATTTAAAGCATTTTCAAGGTGGCAAATGCTGGAATTTTGCTGGAGGAAGTTGATACATACAATAAATAAATATTGTATATTTTTTTCCTTAACTGGTATTCGGCAACTTAGAACTTAAAATTTCTCTGTTTTTCTTGAAATGTTTTTAAACAAAACTGAAAAAATCTCCTTATTTCAACCTTCCTTTTCTGCTGAAAGCCAGCAAGCATTTTAGTACTCTTTCACTGGGCAATGGATGTTAAAATTCAGGATTTTCTTCCCTTTCTTATGACAGAAAGTGAAAAATCTAAAAGACATAAAAATTTAACAGGTATAAAGTTCAAGAATCTCTCCTTCAGCAGATGGTTGAAAATTGAGAGTTCAGAAAATACTATTCCATTATTATCATGTATCCCAGGTAACACATAGATATCTTTTAACTACTTCTTGATGTAATGCATTTAAATTGTTGGTTAATGCTGTGAAAAGAATTTTGTCAGATATTCCATCAATAATTTACCTTTTTTGTTTTTTTTTAACATGAGAAAGGCTATATGACAGTAATCAGAATAGCATTAGCATAAGTGTATCTGATGTGTACTATTTATTCTCTTTTCAGCTCTTTTTATAACAACAAAATTAATTTTGGGGTGATTTCCTGGCCTCAAAACTGTCATGAGAATCTTGAATCAAATCTGCAAAGCTTAGATCCTAGTATTTAAGAAGTAATCTGACAAAAAGAAATGAATGAAATTTATCATTGAATTTTGATTGCTGCTCTAGGGGAGACAGCTTATACAAGCCAAAATGCCTTCAAAATTTCTGGTTGCACTCTCTTTCTCTCCTGATTTTAGTGATTGTTTTTAGCACTTTGCTGTTGTGTGGGATTAGCAGCTAAACAGTCTGAATGGTCTCATACTAGCACTAACTAACACCAACTCTATATTGGTTCAACTTCATGAAGTAACTTCTCTGACCTGTACTAGGGGGAGGTGTCCCTGCCTGTGGCAGGGGATTGGAACTGGATGATCTTTGAGGTCCCTTTCAATCTTACCATTCTCTGATATTTTCTAGCAATGGCACAGAAGCAACCCATGAAATAGTAGGAAGCTATAAGATATCTGAACACCTCTTCCTGGTCACCTGAGACTTTCTTTAATATTATCTGAATAACCTCAGCAACATTTTCACACAGAATGATGGCTCTTCTAACCGAGGGATGGCTTGCATAGGTCACCCATCTGAAAGTGCATAACTTTACTAAACTCAGAAAAACTAACTTCAGTTACACCAAAGGGAGGTGTAGCTGAAAACAAAACCAAGCACACAGGTGCATACATCCCTAATGAGAAAAACACTCCAAAATAATCTAAGAATTGATCTATTTCATATATAAGATTTAATTTTTTATTTTTTTTTTAATTTCTCTGAAGTGGTCAGGCTCATTTTGTCTCAAATGACAATTTGAGCACTGAGCAAGTTTGACTGAAAAACAATCAGATATTAGCTAAATGAGAATATTATTTGTCTAGGGTTGGATGATTACAGTTAATAACCAACTGATTAGAACACAGGATATTCAAGTATTCAGCTTTATGATTTATATCTACATGTTTTTAAAGGGTTACCTCATATCTTTGGGACAAAGGACTGTTTCATATTGTTGCTGGTTTAAGTGTTAATGTTATTAAAAAAAAAAATTAAGAAGAAAAGTAAAACCCCAATGCATGCCATGGAAAACATAATACTTTGAGATTTTTTTTTCCTCTGCTTATTATGAGGATAAAATGGTCTCACAGTCTGCCTCTGCTTTCCTGACTCAGAGCCAGATTTTCATTGGTATCTCACTGCCTAAAGTTTCAGACTGCACTGAAATGTTTTGTTCCCTGTTCTAGGTATACTCTTGTGCAAAATAAAGCATTCAAAGAGTTACTCCTCATGAATTATTTCCTCAAGAGGCTACAGATTTCCCAAATCAAACTGTTATAGTAGTTACCTGACATCTACACAATCTGAGATGATTACAAGCCCCAAATACTCTACCAACTATCTCTGTGTCTCCTATAATAATATACTCAAGGCATAAGGAGAAATTTCTAAGCTTGTGACATTAATATTTTCCTGTGAATTCAAAGGTTAAATGTGTGTTCTTTATCCATTTGCAGCATAAGTGCTTTAGGACTGCTTAAAGGGATGAGGAGTTCAGCCTTTCTAATGGTGTCCCATAGGACCTAGTGATAATAATTGCAAGAGATGTAGCAGGCAAGGTGCTGTACTGATTAATGAATTTTAGATCTGTTTTGTCTGATTCAGTTCCCAGCCAGTGTTCACAACCCATGTAAATGGAATTTGGTTAACAAAAGTTATGGCATGATACTCTTAGTCTTGCAGTTAAGAGTTGTTTAGCAGAGAAAATTCTTTTACTGCTTCAAGTTATGACCAGAAGATGTTTGTAAAGTTAAAGGTTCTACATGATACTTTTATATCCTTGAGTGGAGAGAAGATGTGTTACATCTGTTAGAATGGAGAATAAGGTTCATGTGTAAATCTGAGATGTGTTTTAGTGTTTTCTCCTTCAAAGAACAGTGATTTTAAAAAAAAATTTAAAAAGGCATGATTGTTTACCAACCATCTAGAATCACAGAATCACAGAATGTCAGGGTCTCTGGAAGAGACCTCATTAAGATCATCCATTCCAAACCCCCTGCCAGAGCAGGATCTCCTAGACCAGATTATGCAGGAACACATCCAGGTTGTTTTTGACTATCTCCAGAGAGGGAGACTCCACAACTCCCCTGGACGACCTGTTCCAGTGTTCTGTCACCTGCACATGGAAAATTCCTCCTCATGTTTAAATGAACCTTCCTATGCTTCCACCCATTGCCCCCTGTCCTGTCATAAGGCATCACCTAGCAGAGACTGGGTCTAGCCTCCTGGTACTCATCCTTTATATATTTATAAACATCGATGAGGTCATCTCTCAGTCTCCTCTTCTCGAAGTTAAAGAGCCCCAGCTCCCTCAGACTCTCCTTGTAAGAGAGATGTTCCATTCCCTTCATCATCTTTGCAACTCTGTGTTGGACTCTCTCAAGCAGTCCCTCTTGAACTGAGGGGTCCAGAACTGGACACAATATTATTATTCACACAGAGAGTGATTTGCCATTGGAATAGGCTGCCCATAGAGGTGGTGGAGTCACTATCCCAGGAGGTGTTCAAGAAAAGATTGGATGAGGCGCTTAGTGCCATGGTCTAGTTGATTGGACAGGGCTGGGTGATAGGCTGGACTGGATGATCTTGGAGGTCTCTTCCAACCTGGTTGATTCTACGATTCTATGATCCAGTATTATTAAAAAAGAAAAAATATTTTAAAAAAGAAAATTAATTTCACTCATAGACTTAACTAGCTGGTACCAGCTCCCTCTGTCTCTCTCTCACTGTATATATATACATATATATATATAGAATCATAGAATCATAGAATGGTAAGGTTGGAAGGGACCTCAAGGATCATCTAGTTCCAACCCCCTGCCATAGGCAGGGACACCTCCCACTAGTACAGGTTACTCAAGGCCTCATCCAATCTGGCCTTGAACACCTCCAGGGAGGGAGCATCCACAACCTCCCTGGGCAACCTGTTCCAGTGCCTCACCACCCTTACTGTAAAGAACTTCCTCCTAACATCCAGTCTAAATCTCCCCTCTGCCAGTTTAAGCCCATTGCCCCTTGTCCTGTCATTGCAGGACCTTGTAAATAATCCTTCCCCAGCCTTCCTGTAGGCCCCCTTCAGATACTGGAAGGCTACTATCAGGTCTCCTCGAAGCCTTCTCTTCTCCAGGCTGAAGAGCCCCAACTCCCTCAGCCTGTCCTCATAGGAGAGCTGCTCCAGCCCTCTGATCATCTTTGTGGCCCTCCTCTGGACCCGCTCCAACACTTCCATGTCCTTCCTGTGCTGAGGGTTCCAGAACTGCACACAGTACTCCAGGTGGGGTCTGACGAGAGCAGAGTAAAGGGGCAGAATCACCTCCCTTGCCCTGCTGGCCACGCTTCTCTTGATGCAGCCTAGGACTCGGTTGGCTGTCTAGGACATATACCAATATGTTTACAAAACTGATTTCTTAAACATTTTTAATGTTAAAATCATTGTGCAGAAAAAGAGGATACATACACCATGTGCTCTAAATATATGAATGAATACTGATCAATAAAGTACATCGTTTTCTCAACTATCCCTTTCTGTGTCAGAAAAAGCCAATAGTTTATTAAGGACATAAATCAGCACAGATCTCTCCCTGCACCACTACAATATGCACCTTTAATAGAAAATGTTAAAGTAAAATATTTGCTGTCAGTGAAAGTACATTTGCCATGGTGTATATGATTATTATCTTTCTTTTCATGTTTGCTTTCCTGGTACCTGGAAGAAATCAATAACTCGCAATATATTTTGAAACAAGTTTATCCATTAGACATTTTTTATTTGCTGTCTGCTACAATGTTATCACAACCTATACCTTTGTAAGTAAATATCTTGCTCGTAAAGACCCATTCCTAGCAGTTAAATGTCTTGATTTTCAATGTAAGGGATTTCGCTACAACCCTACAGTTCAAGTAAATTGGATTTTAGTTCTAATAGAATTAAAGAATCTTGGAAAAAAAGAAACAAAATATGTCCTGCCATTCTAATACAAACCTCTCAGTCACTCAGCCAGATGTACTGAGTACTGTTGAGAGGCATCTCCTGGCACTCTTACATCCCTTCAAGAGCTCAGAAAACAACAAATTAAAACCCAGTAGGCTCTTAATATTTTCTTTGACTGTTATTTGGACAAATTTCCATGGCAAAAAGAGGTAATCCAAGGCAATCATGAGGATACTGATCAGGGTAACCTGTTCCTTCCCACAGACCATGGAATAAGGAATGGGAAGAGAGCAAAGACCTGCTGGATTCTGTGAGAGAGGGTGCTATCACCTGGATTAAACCCAAAATCTGCTCAAAAGAATTTCACTTTCTCTAAAAATAGATCTTCTCTGATGATCACCCTAGTCAGGGTAGTGTCTGTAGCCCAAACAGGCATGACTGAACTACTGGCTTCAAGAGCCATATCTAATGCTCATACTTACTGAGCCACTCATCTGATCTTGTTCTCTATACTACTATTGATACTAGACCATTTTTAAAACTAACTGAGGTTTATCTTCAAACTACAGCTAGACATCTTGGCTGCAGCAGAAGCAGAGAAGCATCTGTGAAAATTAATTGGAGAGGCAGCCATTTCTAATCAATCTCAAGGCTTGCCTATACTGGCAGGCTGCAATGTGATGTAGAGATACTGAAAAGAACAAAGATTCTGGGGTGAGAATAATAACAGCATGTGAGAATATCTGCATGGATGCTAGCTGCCTAGTAATGTAGCATTTAATTCATGCTTTTAATGCAATTTTAACTGTATTTTTCTGTGGATGATAAATCAGGAAGAAATACTACGGTGAAGAAAGTTTTAATAGCTGCAACAAGTCAATGTTTGAGGAGAAAGAAGTCTCTTGGGAAAAGAAGAATCTGAATGCAGGAAAATTTGGGCCAAAAGAGAGACAAGTCCTGGCGCCATAAAAAGACTCTGGGCTCTCTGCAGTGGAAGAAGACTAAAAATATTTTGCAAAACAGGCTTTATGGGGAAGTGGGATGAAAAATAAATGGGTGGGAAGGAGAAAGAGGAATATCATGCATCTTTTCACCAACTACTGTAGTCTTTCTTTCTTCCTCCCCCTCACTATTTCTGTGATGATTGGGTCACACTAGTCCATCAAGCACTACATTAATAATGTAGTGACAGTTTCCCCTACAGTCTTTAACTCATCCTCCAGTAAAAGTTCCCATTGAAGGACTTCCCTTTGGCTTTTCAAACATTTTTTTGCTATTTCCAATTTAACAGATCAAAATTATTAAAGTTTCTCAAAGGCAGTTCGTGAATTCTGAAGTATTCCTCTTGTGCTACTCTGGAAGTCCAGTCATATTACTAATGAGGTCAGGATTTTTGTGAAGTCCTCATAATCAGTGTGGGCATCTGGGAACATGTATTCAGCAGTTTCTGAACTGTGGATAAACCTTAGAGGTACTGCAGGATCAATGTGTATTCTTGGCAGAGAGAAAACCCAGCAAATTTTCCAGGCAATTTCCATCATAAATGCAGCAAATAATTTCATCTGGCATAATCAAAACAGCTCCAAGGATGGCATATGAGGACTAAATTAATTTATTTTTTAAATAATTATATAGTAACTCATATGTTTTGTTCTTCAAGTCTTCATTAACTTCCAATGTAATCACTAATTCCTTTTTGATTATCTTCTTGAGTGTTATGATGCAACTCAACTGGCAGCTAAGAGCCATGCATCCCTCGTCTCCACACTTTGGTGTTACTCCTTATGCTACAGAGGTAAAAAAGCCTGATCAATTATTTTATTAGGTTAGTGACCTTGTAATAGGTTCTGTTGAATGAGATTCTTTCATTCAATTAAGGAGAATATACAAAGAATTTATTTTTTTCCCCTGAAAACTAAGTTGGATCTTGTTTTGTTGCTCTTTTTGTAGAGGTTGGTTAGAATATGCCTGAAGTGGCAATCTAAGCCTTTCTCCAATTTGCTCTTGCTCCCTTGACGTGTTCTCTAAAACACTGGAAACATGCTGGAACTGCTAGCAAATGATTTTTATGAATGGATGAGTTCTGCTGTGGTCTAGCCATCCTTAAATATTATAGCATCAGGGAATAAATTCACCTGCTCATTTTATAACCTTCAGTCAAGCTGAACTTAATGACCTGGCCAGTTACTTCTATGCCCCTGAGGGGAAAAAAATAACACAGAGATTGCTCATATAAAATGTTTTAATGTACCAAAATACATTTTACTCTAGCTTGCTCTCATGCAGACACTACTGTAATCCATATCTTTTATTACCTGATAAACTGCAATATGGTTCATGGCTCCCAAAACCTTGTGTGAAGCCACCTATAAAATCATAGTGGCACAGCAGAGCACAGGGCTCAGTAGAGCTAAAGACACTGACTTACAGCAACAGGACAGTGTGAATTAGCCACGGGGGAGGCCTTTACAAAACTGCCTATTCACCACTGAGATATTAACCCGTGAATGAGTCAGAACCTACCTCATCTTCACAAGCATTACTAGAGACTTGCCCAAATGAAGAACAACACAGCTATAGCTACAGCTCTCACAACAAACTAGTCCTTTGTCTTTTCAGTCATAGTTCCTTCTTTCTTCTGACAATATTGGAAAAGCTTCAAGATGAGAGCTGCCAGCAGATCTGAATCTCCTGGCTATAAGCCCCAGGCAGAGCCTGGAAAGGCCCTGCCAGGTACAGGCTCCAGCTGGCTGCTGTGCACTGGAGTGCTCCTGTCACCATCAGATCCTTTGGAAAACTATTCAGTGTGGGTGTGTTTGCTCATGCAACCAGTTCCTGCCCTTCCTCTCTTACCGCAGCTGAAACAGGCTGCTTCAGGCAGCACTAACGTTTCTGAGCTGCTAGTGCTAGAAGAACATCCTGGAAGGAATGAAGGCAGTGGAAACCCCAAAAAACCTTGGTCCTTTTCCAAATATGAACAAGCAAGTCCCAGGCACTGTTAATTTGTTCATTATTAATTATAAGAGTGTGTAAGGCAATATAACTAGGCATTAACATAAGTTAATGCTAGTCAGTGATGGAGAATACTATCAATAATGTTGTTTATCAGCTAAATGCAATTCAGTTTTGACAGGTAGTCAGTTATAATGTCAGTTGTAACTGTTTTAAAATGTCAAACATAAGCAGAGAAGACCCAAGCAGAACAGTTATGATTCCTACAAACTGCATGGCATTTTTAAGGGGAGCTATTGCTTTTTAAAATGTTAGCAGCACTAAAGTACAGAACAGCTGTTCAGTTACAAAGTGTGTTGGTTTGTGAATATTCTTGGTAGTTTTGAACTCTGAAGCTGTTTATCTGTCTAGCTGGAGCATATAATGAAAAGTATTCTTCCAGTTAGTTGCTAAATCCAGTGTTTTGGAAGCACAATCTGAAAGTGAACTGAGTGGAAGCAATCACCATCTGTATTCTCCCTTTACTTAAAATAGAAAAAAAATATCCTTTCCATGTTGCAATTAAAATAATTAATTTATTTTACATAGTAGCAACATTGCTTCTCAAAGCCATCTTCCTGCCTCAAAACCGTCATGTGGAGGGTTAAGATCGTCACTGAATTACCCAAGCCTGCCAGAATTCACAACAGCAGACCTGAGCAATGGAGGTTACACAGAACCACAGAACAGGTTGGTTTGGAAGGGCTCATGGGATAGCAATGTGCCCTTGTGACCAATGGGATCCTGGGGTGTATTAGGAAGAGGTTCTCCCCCTCTACTCTGCCCTGGTGAGATCTTGTCATGAATATTGTGTTCAGTTTTGGGGTCCCCAGTTTAAGAGGGACAGGAATCTGCTGGAGAAGGTCTGGCAGAGGGCTACGAAGATAATAAGGGGTCTGGAGCACTGCCTGATGAGGAGAGGCTGAGGCTGTTTAGTTATGGAGAAGAGAAGGCTGAGAAGGGATTTAATCAATGTCTATAAATATCCAAGGGCTGGGTGTCAGGAGGGGCAGGGGGACAGGATCTGCTCACTTGCTGCCTGGGATAGGACAAGGAGCAATGGATGGAAGCTGCAGCACAGGAGGTTCCAGCTCAGCACAAGGGGGAACTTCTTGACTGTAAGGGTCACAGAGCACTGGAACAGGTTCCCCATGGAGGCTGTGGAGTCTCCTTCTCTGGAGACTTTCAAAGCCTGTCTGGATGTGTTCCTCTGTGACCTGAGCTAGATTGTGTTGTCCTGCTCTGGCAGAGGGCTTGGACTCAATGAGCTCTTTGGGTCCCTTCCATTCCCTAACATCCTGTGATCGCTTTTGCACTTGCTTTTCCTTTTTCCTCCTCTGTAAGATATTGCATTACCCAAAATGGAACCTACTTTATTCATTTTATATGAAACTGCTGTTTCCAAAAGTGATGGGAAGGTAACCTGCTTCCCATTTGCAAGCACTGTGACTCAAAGCAATAAGACACAACACAGAGCTGATAATTTGTCCAAAGGTACAGACTGAGCTGCAATAATTATTGCAAATCCTGTGTTGTGCTTTGCAGAATACTGTCACTTTAAGTAGCCAGTTCAGAAAAGTAGGTGAGATTATTATTATCTCTGGAGGTTTTTTTTTAGTAATGAAATGAGTCCTTGGCATGTTGTAACATGTCAGATGAAAGATACAAAGAAGATGTGATTAAATGGATGATTTTCCTCCTTCTTAACATAAATTCCTTGCTTCTGAGAAGCATGTAATGATCAAAGTGCATTACAAGAGAAGAAAGATTTTCTGATGAGACCTAGGGCTTTGAAAGGTCTAAAAAAAGACATGTGGGTAAATTCAGACTAGCAGTGAAGTTCAATATCTTAGGTGAGAACCATAGACTTACATGTTTTTCTTTTTTGCACTATTAAATTTCCCAAGCCCCTCAGTCTTGTCAGAGGCAAACAGCTCACTATTTACCTTGTTCCCTAATTCTTTAATTTTCCTCTTTTGAGAAGTTCCATATAGCAGGTAAAGGCTAAGAATCCTTGCTTATGTAGTCTTGAGTTTAGAGAATGTGGCTGGAATGGAAGTAAGGAATTATACTGAAGGAGTATTTGTGCACTTCCCTCAGTTCCAAGGACTTTATCTATCCATTGCACTACTTGCAAGGATTTCCACTGGGTCGTGTGTTGTTTCTAGGACAATGGATTTGTATCATTGTCATCAGAATGGGAATGGAGATCCAGTTTGAAGTATTTTGCATTCACATTTACCTGTAGATGTAACTAAGGCAATAGTTTCAAAGACATAAGAAAGATTAGTCTTAGCCCTTCAAGAATAAAGGGAAATAAATTACAATAAGATTCAGCTAGAGTAAGCTGCTCTAGAAAGCAAGCAAAAATGATTGTGTCATCCCAGGAATGGAGACTTCTTTCAGTCTTACTGTTTTGCTGCTGCAGTATCCAGTATTGCACCAGCAATTTATACCTATCTTTTAAGATGTGAAGTGATGAAAGTAGGGTGAAGTTGAGAGTCACTGGGGAAATTTTCACAATCAGTAGAGGTAGAAAAGCATTTTAGGGGTCATTGAATTTCACTTACTCAGTTGTGTTTTTCTTCTCTAGTCCCTTTGAGCCCATTTGGTGGACACCTTCATTGGGAATACTTGTGTAGTGGAGCAAGCAGTAGTAGTGGAGGAGAGTTCAGAGCACAAAAGTATTTCCCTACAATCCTGAGTGCATCACCTAAATCCCACGGAGAATTAGATCTAAGATACACCTGACTCCTTAGTGTTTCTCTATTGTTTTACAGCAGGTTGCCCTCCTACTTTCTTGATATTTTAGATTGTTTCCCAGAATTGATTAAATCTCCACATGCACTGTGGAAAGAACTTTACAGTAGATTCGATTTCTGTTCTAAGGCTCAAATATCCTTTCAAATGTCTTTTACTTTATATGCTACAGTAGCCTAAAGTAAAATAGCCTTATGGTGCACAGAGCTTTCTTTATCCAGGCTCCTATTTAAGAAGATGTTGAAGAGTGTGAATTCCATCACTCTCAGTAACCTGGATGTACAGACAACAGAACATACTTTATGCCATAGCAAAAGAATCCTACTCCTAAAATATCTCTGAATACAGGAAAAGAAAATCAGCAGATTAACATCTACCATTATTAAGCAAATTCAGCAACAAATAAGTAAGATTCAAAGCATTTTTCTGCAAAATCTCTTAAAAAGGGAAGAGAATTCCCTTACACTGAATGGAAAACTCTTTACTGGGTTTTCACTGATTCCTTCTTTGGCCTCTTATAGAAAGAGGGCAATAGCATAAAATCTACACTTTGAGGGTCCCTATAGATCTTTTCACACATCATTCATTAGAAAATTTAAACTCAGCACTGTAAAAAGTTATTGCCTTTCTGTCATCTGGCCAGATGAAATTGACATGCCTTCTGATTATTCCCATCAGAATGATAGAGCTGACTAAGATTTCCAGGGCAAATTATCTTAATACTGGCTATTACAGAATTACTCTTTCTTTCTTTTTTTTTTTTTTTTTTTCCTGTGTTATTCAAAAAGACAGTTGTTATTTCAGCTGCTATTGTTTTTACTGGACTATTACAATCATAGAATCATAGAATGGTAAGGTTGGAAAGGACCTCAAGGAACATCTAGTTCCAGCCCCCTGCCATAGGCAGGGACACCTCCCACTAGTACAGGTTACTCAAGGCCTCATCCAACCTGGCCTTGAACACCTCCAGGAAGGGAGCAGCCACAACCTCCCTGGGCAGCCTGTACCAGTGCCTACAATACCTCTGGTCATCTGCCTAGGAGAGCTCACATGCACCCAGAGCAACTTACTCTAGCTGTTCTGGTGGGAGGTGTCCCTGCCTATGGCAGGGGGTTGGACCTAGATGATCTTCGAGGACCATTCTATGATTCTATACATGCAAAAATTACATATTTTTAAATTACAACCTCTCTGAAAGTGTATATTTGGTACTTAATGGAAAACTTGATCTCAAATACTGCAGTATGGGCTACAATCTGTCTAGATGTCTTATTGGTAGCTGAAATGAAAACTTAATTTGTTTGTTTGTTTGCTTTGCTTTGTTTTTTGTCTCAGTTGTAGGTGATAAGGAGCTGAAGATGTTAAAACATTTCATCGTTTCCAATGGTCTCTTCTTACTCGATGATTTACCCAGTCTAACATTTAATATAACATGACTGCAGTTTTTATCTAGCAATCCTTGAATCACTCTTAGTTGCATTTGGATTAATTCAGTGCAGAAGCTTTTTCTTTCTGCATATGAGCCTCTGGCTCTGTGTTTAGTTTTCCTGTGTAAACAAGCTCATTGATATTATCTTGGTTTCTAGTGGACACTTATCCACACTGCAAAACTTGGCATTGTAGCATATGATTGGCAGCCTGATGAAGAGAAGCCCAGAGCAGGAACAGCAGGAGTGTTGGAAGGTCAGGATTTGCACTGGCTGAACTGTGCTGGAGACCTCGTACAGCACGTTTGCATAATTTGCTGTGGAAAAGACTGAGTCTCACAAATATTTTGAAAAGAAAAAGGATCTTTGGATATTAATGGATTTACAGGAAATATTCACTAATCTCATGCTTTGAGATTTAGGTTGTTCACAAAATACTGGTTGAGTAAAGGGATTTTGCTCATTAAATCCAAGAAGAAGACGTTGAATAAAAATATAAAGGTTTTTCTTTGTTCCCACATGTAGAATCCCATGTGGAATCAGAGTGAATGGGACATGCTTCCTACCTGAAATTGTGTTGTCTGGAATACTGTTATAGAATAATATACTGTTATTTTCAATAATTAGCTTTATTAAAAGATGAATAACACAAAACTCAGAGGGGATGAAAAATAAAAACAAGAGAGTGGGAAAGCTAGTCTGTAGGTTTTTTGCTGCCATGGAGACTGCTTCTGGAAACTAAGGTATATGTTTTAAAGGTAGCATGGTACCTTATTTGATACACTCTTTGGGCACTAATCTGAGCACCACCAATATAGAGGATCATGAAGGACTAGGAAAGAAAGGTCATTAAATTGAGGAATCTGTTGCTATGAGATGTTACAAAGAGCAAAATACAAATTAGCTAAAAACAAATCATAGAATCATAGAATGGTAAGGTTGGAAGGCACCTCAAGGATCATCCAGTTCCAACCCCCTGCCATAGGCAGGGACACCTCCCACTAGTACAGGTTACTCAAGGCCTCCTCCAACCTGGCCTTGAACACCTCCAGGGAGGGACAATCCACAGCCTCCCTGGGCAACCCAGTGTCTCACCACCCTCACTGGAAAGAACTTCCTCCTAACATCCAGTTTAAATCTCCTCTCTGCCAGTTTATACCCATTGCCCCTCATCCTGTCATTACAAGACCTTGCAAATAGTTCCACCCCAGCCTTCCTGTAGGTCCCCTTTAAATACTGAAAGGCTACTCTAAGGTCTCCTGGAAGTCTTCTCTTCTCCAGGCTGCAGAGACCCAACTCTTGTAGCCTGTCCTCATAGCAGAGCTGCTGCAGCCCTCTGAGCACCTTCGTGGCCCTCCTCTGGACCCACTCCAACAGTTCCATGTCCTTCCTGTTTTGGGGGCTCCAGAACTGCACACAGGACTCCAGATGGGGTCTGAGGAGAGCAAAGGGGCAGAATCCCTTCCCTTGCCCTGCTGGCCACACTTCTTTTGATGCAGCCTAGGACTCAGTTGGCTGTCTGGGCTGCATTTGCACACTACACAATGATACTAGGGCAAAAAGATTGTAGAAAAGCATAGTGGGGATATTAAATACTGTGGTCTGGAAGCAAAATCCAGTTCAGGAAGTTCTACAATGGGTGATTAGTTGAAGGTCTAGCAATAGTCACAGAGAACAGTATTAATTCCTGTTTCCAACAAATTTTGCCTAATCATTTTCTCCTGGCCACTATCAGAGGAAGGATACTGGACCACATGGATCTTTGACATGACCTAACAATAATTCTTTTTACCCTCAGATCAGGGAGCTTCCCAGCTACAGTCTGATTTCTTGTTTGTGAGTGTGTCTGCAGATATCTTTCAAACCACATGTACCACAATGGATTAATATATTCAAGGTAATGTATTTGCATATTTTGAGGTGGTGGGAAGTGATAGAGGACAGGTAGCAGGGGAAAAGGTCATTAACTCAGTGAGTATTTTCAAATTAGAATGGCAGATTTTGCCATTATCTATGCCCAGCTCTGGATATCAATCTACAACAAGAAAAGGAGCTTAAGGTTTCTAAGTACAGAAAACTGATGGTACATCAGGTAAGCCTGATGAATTCTCATTGGGTCTGAATGAGTCTGCCCAATCAGGAGGAAGCTGTTTGCTAAATGAAGTGTGGTTTGAGAATTTGTTTAATGGAAGAATGTGGAAAGGATGGAATAATCAACAGATTGGTAGAAGGTGCAATATAGGAAAGATTCTGGGCATTGTTCAGTGTTTATGGCAACTTCCCTCTACACTACATAATTTCTTATTGTGTCCTATGCAGGCTCAACCTTTTTTTTCCTCCCTGGTTACAGTTTCTCCCTATGTACTTGGTAGTGCAACCCTCTAGTTAGGAGAGAAAATGATCTGTAATTCTAACTAGCTTCTGTACAGATATTTGCTTGGAAAAAACTTTTAAACCATTCACTTTTGAAATCTAGTCTCTGTTTATCACAGAGCAACCACAGGATACAAATTATGAAATGTTCTAAAATATCATGTAGGACATCAGAAAAAAAAAATATAAGTTGGAGCTATACTAAAGACTTTATATGAGAAGCACTGACTTAAAGGAAGGTCTTTCCTTTAACACTATAGCAGTGAGTGTTCTACATTTCCTCCTTTAACGAGGTTTGAGAGATTGTTTTTTGCATCTGACATTGATTTTTTTTTTCCCCCAAGGCTGGAATTTTTAACCTTTTTCTACAGCCCTGAGAGTAGCTTGTCTGGATGATCCTAGCAGACATCTCACACCTAATCAATCCCCTAGCACGAGAGTAACCATAGCAATTAATGGCACATCGGTTCACCCTGGTTTTGCCTGAGAAATACACTTTTCTAATCTTTCAAGGACCTAAAATAACTTCTGTATACCCAAAATCTCACTCTGCATAGAGGTAAGCAAGGCAAATGTAATAGTCTGTGGAACACAGGAAGTCAGATTTGTAAGCCTTGGCCTTTCTGTGGATAATACAGAGCAACTTTTGTTTGTTTATTCTGGGACACAGATACTTCACACAAGAAAAAGAAGAAGTTATTGTTTTGGGGTAGGTAAAAAAAAGAAATAGAGCTGTGGGGTACCTGAAGTGTCAGCAGATGAAATCCTTCTGTTTATTGTGCAGATGGAGGAGCACAGTTTTGACTGCTTGACCTTTTGGATTCTGGATCTAAGAGTTTGATAAACAGTCATCATAAGCAGAAAGTGCCTCCGAGAGCATGTGGTGAAAACCAGTGGTGAGGCACAATATATTTATTCAATTGTCATGGCTTGTACTGGATATCTGTGCTGAAGAAATGCCAAATGGGAAGAAGTATATTTGTTTAAAATATTTATATATGCCAGGGGTTCATGGCAGGCATGAGATTCTTCTGTGGGAGTGGAAAGTCAAATTGTAAATTATATATACTAAACTTGTCGCTCTGAAAAATTGTAACCCTCTTTTATCTCTCTGGCTTTAGAACAGGGAAACAATGCAGACAAGGCCTTCTTTGAAGACACCAATGTGCCAGGTTGTGTAATGTCACAGGAAGATTTCCTATCAGATATATTTCTGTTAGTTCCCTGATTTGAGGGTACAAAGAATTATTGTATTAGGTCACATCAAAGATCCATGTAGCCTAGCATCCTTTCTCCTGGTCAGAAGAAAGTGATTAGGCAAAATGTATTAGAAATAGCAAGTAAAATTGGGAATATAAAAAAAATAGAAATTAAATCATTTGAGGATGACTTTTTTTTTATCCTGATACTTTCTCCAAGTGTTGCAACAGTTTGATCAAAGCCAGCTCCCTAAATTCTTGAGAGTACAGATTCATTTCTGAATAAAAATGTAACTAATTTTGTGGGAAAAAAAAATCCCTGTTCTGGGGCAAAA
Organism: Eubucco bourcierii; assembly: GCA_013396675.1. NCBI lineage: Eukaryota > Metazoa > Chordata > Aves > Piciformes > Ramphastidae > Eubucco > Eubucco bourcierii. The sequence continues at coordinate 1,864,035 of VWZE01006839.1, read as the reverse complement.
ATACCGTGGTAAATGAAAATTTCTCAATGCACCTCGTCCTATAGTAACAACATTGTAATGAAATTTATCATGTTTTAGATACAAGAATATCGTGTGATACACTTTGCAAGGCAAACTTCATAAAGGAAATACTGCACACCTTTATCATTAATTTATGTATAAGAGGTCTGAAAACCAGACATGAAGTAGACCATGTGCAAGAAGTAGACCATACCTGGTGGTTCATTTTATGCTTTCAAAGTTTCAAAAAGGCAAGTAATCATCTGCTGACTCTTTACAAAAACCTTCATTCGAGGTCCCTTCCAGCCTTATTATTCTATGATTCCATTATTCTGTACTGTTCATCTGAGGCTTGTATGCATGCTTGTAATTAGAGTGAGATGTATACTTGCAACTGCATTTATTCTCACCCCAGCTGGACATTATTCTCTTCCATACTAAAATGAGTATTTCATGTATCACAGTATCACAGTATCACAAAGGTTGGAAGAGACCACAAAGATTATCAAGTTCAACCCATCACCACAGACCTCAAGACCAGACCATGGCACCAAGTGCCACGTCCAAACACGCCTTGAACACCTCCAGGGATGGTGACTCCACCACCTCTCTGGGCATCCCATTCCAGCAGCCAATGACTCTCTCAGCCAAGAACTTTCTCCTCACCTCCAGCCTAAACTTCCCCTGGCACAGCTTGAGACTGTGTCCTCTTGTTCTGGTGCTGCTTGCCTGAGAGAAGAAAGCAACCTCCTCTTGTCTGCAACCACCCTTCAGGTAGCTGTAGACAGCAAGAAGGTCTCCCCTGAGCCTCCTCTTCTCCAGGCTAAACAATCCCAGCTCACTCAGCCTCTCTTCATAGAGTTTGTGCTCGAGGCTTCTCCCCAGCCTCGTTGCCCTTCTCTGGACATGTTCAAGTACCTCAATGTCCTTCTTAAATTGAGGGGCCCAGAACTGGACACAG
>VWZE01006839.1:1843837-1855249 GCA_013396675.1 Eubucco bourcierii | reverse complement strand
TGGAACTAGATGAGCTTTGAGGTCCTTTCCAACTTTACCATTCTATGATTCTATAATTCTATAACAATAAACCCCTTTTCCCTGTGGCTTCAGCCTATATAGGAATGGGGAGGAAGAAACAGAGGAAGAAGCAGAAGGTTTAGGGGCCCAGTTGTGTAGAGATAGGGTCTGATGTAAGTCCAGCATCTTAAGGAAGAAATTATGGTCTGTACTGTACAAAGTAATTCTTACAATAGTTCGTAATAGTTAAATTAATAACGTTATGTCTTAAAGTCATGTCTTGAGTCTTTCCTCCCTTACACCTAGGACAGTTAGGCATTTTGTGGAGCAATAAACCCATCTGACTTGACCCATGGGCTAAAAGTTAAATTTAGAAATTTAGATTTGTCAAAAATATCTTGCCTGAAAAACAAGTGTTTGCTGTTATATTTAGTTATGCAGAAACAGTAGAGCAAGAGTGGAATGACAAACACAAAAATGCTTTCTTACTCTTGTAGTGAATATTCTCTGGTTCCTTTAAATCAGCCTGTACTCAGACTCTGAGCCAGCAAGGACTGAAGTTCATGGACCATCTTCACTGGAATCTGTCTCTCTAGGCTCTTGCAACGTTGCTACCTAATTCCTGTGGGTGTAAATATGAATTATGCAGTAACAGCCACTGAGAAATTGAGCTGAGGTTGAATAATACCTAAATTAAGCAACAATAAAAACATATCTGACTAATCTAGTTTATCCTGACAAACTCTGGGAAAATATTAGTAAGCACTTTTATAGAGACTAGTTTGAAGTAGTTCTATTCCTTGACACCCACACTGCTAGAAATAGAAAGGAGTAGTTTAATCCCAGGAATGACAAACAACCAGACTGTTTGTGGTGAGCCTGAACTTTTAGCAACAAACTTTAGAACAAACTCTCATCTCCCAGAATAGACACAAAGCTTGTGAACCTACTGAACATCCTCTTTGCTAAGTATAACTAAAACATATAGATCGGGAAACATCCACCTACAGTGTTTTGCACGGTTTACTCAACTGTTCAGTTATTCTGACTTGGTATGCCTTGGTGGGAAAATTCAAAACAAAATTCCCCAAAAAAATAAACTTACAAAGATTGTGTTAAAATGTGCTTTAATCCAAGTTTAGATGACTTTTGTTATGATCAGTGAACATCTCACAGTCTTATCCTCTAATGAGCTGTTTGAAAACATTTTCCCATGTATTTTATTTTACTTGGAAATGAAGACCTTCGATCCCTGATGCCCAAATCTCATCAAAATAATACTAACCCACTGCTGGCCAGTGAATGACAATACTGAACATATTGTTTGTGGAAGAAGATGGTCATACTTTGCTCTCTTTATTATCTTCAGTTTTATCTTTTTAATTTCCTGTATGGGCAATAAAAATCCAAAGATTTGACAACAGTGATACAAAGGATTAAATCCTCAGTGGCTGTTAGAGATGTTGCAATTATAAAAACTTCTTCAGAGCAGACACTCATTCTCACTGACAATGTTAATATTTTATTTTCTTTTTAAGGATACCTCTGTGGGGTCTACAGAATGGATGTGTCTGAAACTCAGGTACAAACATCTTTAGTAATTTTTACCTGGATCAGTAATGGAGAAAATAGAATCCTGGAGGGATTTGCTGACCGTGCTCAACTCTGTTCTGCCATAATTGTAATGGGTGTGTCATTCCTAGCTCAAGAACCACACAAGACACAGTTACACCTTTGACTGTCATACACGTATTTGTAATCAAAATGATCAGTAAAGAAGTTAATTAGAATAAGGATGCTTATGGGTTTTGTTTTGTTTTGTTTTGTTTAACTTCCAAGTGTTAATAAATTTACTCAGGTACACCTGGCAAAGTCATCCTGTAGCCATTTCATTCATTTATGACACACTGCAGAGAAAATAGAAACTTAAGTGATAATAAAGAAAGCCACATCTGTAGGGACTCATTCAAAACAAATTTATCTTTTGCTGACAATTAGTTATTCATTTCAAACAAATTCAGTACAAGTCGAAATTGTTGTATATAAGAAAAAAAAAAAAGAAAAAAGAGTGAGTGGTGAATGAATAAATCAGATTTGGACCTCAGGAAGGTCAATGAAGTAGTTTACCTAACTTGGAACATGAAGCAAATGCATACCTCTGTTCTTATTTGATAGTCTACAATACATCTAATATAGTTATAACCTAACCATTCCCTTGCTATACTTATTGAAAGTGTATAATCTTGTATAATGTTGCAGCCATTTTCAGTCCATTCTTTCTGAACTGAGACTGATTCATAGTGAAGTGTTAATGATTTGGGGATTTATAGCAACAAGCTAATATTGTGAAGGATTATTGTAGCATAACAGTAAAATGTGAATTCCTGTCTGAATTTAGGCTTTATCAATGTTGGAGAAGCTCAGTCTTTCCTTCCACTGAATTCTGATGGCATTAATTTCATCCTACTTAGGTCTGCTTATTAATTTAGCAAATCCTTAGACCTGCTAATTAATTTAGCAAAATTCTCTGAATTTTTCAGTCCTTCTTCCTTTAAATATTGCAACTCAGTTACAACTCTTGTAACCTCATAATCCAAATTTTTTACATATGCACGCTTAATTGCACACAGTCCTGCCCATATTATAGAATCATAGAATGGTAAGTCTGGAAGGGATCTCAGGAATCATCTAGTTCCAACCCCCTGCCATAGGCAGGGACACCTCCCACTAGTATAGGTCACTCAAGGCCTCATCCAACCTGGTCTTGAACACCTCCAGGGAGGGAGTAGCCACAACCTCCCTGGGCAACCTGTTGCAGTGCCTCACCACCCTCACTGGAAAGAGTTTCCTCCTAACATCCAGTCTAAATCTCCCCTCTGCCAGTTTAAACCCATTGCCCCTTGTCCTGTCATTACAAGACCTTGACAATAGTCCCTTCCCAGCCTTTCTGTAGCCCCCTTCAGATACTGGACTCGACTTGCTTGTCACTGAATCTTTCTTTCTCCACGTAAGCTAAGTCATAACCATTTGCAAAAACCAGGTTATTGAAAAGTCTCAGACCATTCCCTTTTCTACCTGGTTACAATATATTGTCTTCTGCTTGACTGAACATAGAATTTTATCACTAAGTGTATTAGAAAGACTGGTGAATGAAAAATTCAGCACATGAATCTATGTGACAAGATATTGTTCAAAAAAAAAAGGATGTTGATTATTTTCATGCCACTCACCTACTGAACAAAAAAAATTGTGAACCTGCTGGGAACATATAAACTAACGAGTTCAGGAAGGCACCAGGAGAGGAAAGCAGAAGACACGGTAGTAGCTAAACACAAGATCCTGCTACAGCCAGGAATTTTAGGTGATTGGAATATCTACTGAGAAAGTGGCTGCACAGGGATGGGCAAACAGGACCTCACAGCCCAGTCTAGCTTCCAAGAAAATCCCTGCAAGCTTTCTTAATAGGCACTCAGGGTTCCATTGGAAGGTCAAGTTTTACAATATTTTTCTACGAAAGGCAGCTAATCCTCACTGAAGAACTGAAAATCTGGCTCCCCAAACACACAGATTTTCATTTATACCCATCTTGCTATTCTGTACTTCTATTATTCACTGATGATGACCAAGGAATAGTAATCCCATCTGGATATAATAGGAAATGGCTTGGACCTTTCCTCAAGTTCATGACTTTTTGTCAATTTTCATGAACTGCAAGGTTTTGGCAGGGACTGTGTCAGAAATACCACAAAATATATTGGTTCCCACAGCACTACCAGTCTATTTTTCAAGCCAAATAGGTTTAGTTAAATTCAAATAAATTTGCATGAATGTTCTAATCTGCAGATGAGTCTGATGAATGATGAAGCACTGACTTAACTTCTCAGTATCAGCTGTTCTATGTACCTGTTATTGCAGTTTGTTTCTTGTTATAGTAAGAGACCAGAAAAGCTGATATGACAAGCAGTGATTATGTGAGATATGGGTATTTATTTACCCATGTGAACCTGACTTTGCAAAATGATATGGAGATAAATGCTTTGGATGACACAGTCAGGCGGGAATATATAGGGGGAACAATAACTCTTCCGTCCTGTAGCTCTCTTGCAGACATGCATGAATAAATAAATGGTAAGTATGATGATGCTTTATGAACTACATGTGGGCAAGAGGGGATAGGATGATAAACTACAGTCTTGGCTTTCTTCTAACATATTAGTATTATGACACTATGCTCAGCAACAAAAGCAATGCACTTTTTTCCTCTATTAAGATGAAATGAGGACTTTAATCATGCTGCTTTCATAAAATGTGCTTGGGATGACAAGGTTTTTGTTGCTTGGTGCAATAGATTTGTAGCCAAAGTAAATTTCAATTTGTAGATACAAAGACTAGTAAGTAATCAGTGGGTCCTTGCACACACTCAGCATTCTGTCTACATGAGCAAAGACTGGCAGTATAACTGGGAGAGAAAGACTTGGCTAGGTATTTTTGATCATCTGCTATGACTGATGCTTCCAATTTACCAAAAGAATCCCTCTTCCAAACAACACCCTGAGTCAGTGCATATGGTCTTACTTTGCAAATTCTGGTTACAGGGGAGTTTATGCACAAGAAAACCTCCACAAACACTGCACGTATGTATTTCCTCTCTAGTCAGAGAAGGATAGTGAAGGCTAAATCTTGCATGTGTTGAGGAATTTCAGCTGTTGGTAGTGAGCTGAGGCTAATGCATTAGGAGAGCAACAGTCATCACATCGAGGGTGTGCTCAGAAAGCTTCAGATGACATGTAGGCAGAGAAGTGTGTAGTATCAGTCAGCTAATGCTTCGAGTGTAAGGAATGCAGTAATGGAGCTTCACAGTGATCAGCTTAAAACCAGAAGAAAACAAGATGATGCTGACACCATTCCTGGTACAATTGGAAGTGGTACTCCATCCTCTGTGATCCATTACACCATCCTCTTACGCCATCCAAGGGGAGTATTCAAAGAGCTATGAAAGCCACCATGTGGGGACAAATAACTGGAGCACATGTAGACCCCTGAATGTCAGAGAAGGAGACCTGCTCCTCACTGGCTGACCATTGTCTGAGACAGATGATTCATCCTTTTCAAGTGCTACTACAGAATCTTAAAATTCTAAAATTGCATCTGCACCACACCGACCAAAAAGTCCCTTTTGGTTAGGTCTTTAACTATCCAGGATGTTCCTCTAACAGCAACCTTAGGTACCACTGCTTCCACCTCCATGTTAGCTATGCTGACCATTGTGCTAAGTAAATGTGAGGTGATCCAATTCCCACCATAATTTCAACCCAGGCACTCTCTTCCTTTACTACCACTTGGAATTTTCCAAGCTATAGATAGGAAAGAATCACAGAGTGCATTTGCTCTACTCATAAAAATGTTTAATGTGACCCTCTTGTGTTTTAGTGTATTTACTTCAGTCAGAAGAAAATTGCAGAAATAAAGCAAAAAATTAATTTATAGGTAAAATCTAAACTAATTTAATTATTAACACACTCCCCCCCTCAAAAAAAAACAACAAAAACAAAAAAAAACCCAACAAGAAAAGAAAAAAGAAAATACCTAAATATATGCAAACAAACAAACAAACACAACGTTTTTAATGTGGTTCTGTGGTTCAGGCAGGAGACAGGGAGTTGTTCTTGGCAATTTTGTGTTTTTCTCCTGAGAACTTGATGGGAAACATATCTCAACTCTGCATTTAAGTCACAGCATATTGTAGAGGGTGCAGAGGTGAGTCGTTTTTTTCAGCTTTAAAGCAACCACATACACTGGGTTTATGAGGTCAACTCCATTTTCCCCTCACATCTCTGCATCCTAGGAATGTTTGAAAACATCTTGGTTTTCATGTAATCACTGAAAACATTTGGATTTTGCTAAAAACCAAACCACTTGAGCTGTATTGAGAGTTTTCTTTGGCCAAGATTTATCCAAAAAAGGGCTAGTGAGTTCAGACAATAGTGTTCAAAGTGTCTTTTTTTCTGTTTTCCAGAGCATGTTCCCATCTCACTATAGGATCTCAACTGGGAAACCAAAGATTGTTAGGATAGTAGCACTGGTTTTGCCAAGTGCAATTATCTCTGAGAAATCAATATGTGAGGTAGTCAACACTTTTTGGTCTGGAGGGATGAAAAAAAAAAGAAAAACAAAACCAAAAACCAAATGACAGATTCTCTTAAAGCTGCTTTGTTTTGGTTTGGTGTTTTTTTTCTCACAGAATGAATGCAGGAGCGATGCACTTATTTACTGCATCCTGAAAAAGTCATTGCTGTTATTCTGACTGCTATTTATTTTTTATTGCAGCAGTGTCTAGAGGCCCTAATCAGGAATCAGCATGGGATATAACAGGTGGTTATTAACAGATGGGGAAAATACAAAGCAACAGCAAGACAATTAAGCTTGATGTGGTCAAGTACAGCCTCAGTACAATGGATCAGCCATTGCCACATAGAAATACAGAAAATTACCATATACCTCTTCCTAAATTAGAGTGGCCTCTAAACTGCTCAGAATAAGTTGAGCACTTGCTCAAGGCTAAAACAATTTAAAGAAACCAGAAATTAATAGAAAGTGAAGAATGTGCAAGTGTGATTTCATGATCTGCCTACAATGAGGATTGGCTCCACTTGCCTCTCTTTGCCAGTGTCTATACAGCACACACAAGCTAGCCTGAGTGCTTACACATTTGCCCAGCTTACTGTGGCATGCTCAGCAACAGCACTTTGCATGTGCCATTAGAGCTGTCTGGTTTTGCCTGGAGTGAAAGTAGGACAATATGACAATGTAATATTTTTCTCCTGGAGTGAATTAATTTGAGTTGTTTCACAGTGGTTGTTGGCTGAGAGAATAAACACACAAATTTCTGAAGCTACTTAATGCATGGCAATTAGAAAATGGAGACTTCATAATTAATCTTGAATCCTCAGTTCAAATTATTTCAGAAAATGTGGAGGTCAATATTCCTTTAGACATACTCATTATTTCCATCTGATAGATATCATCTGCTAACTTGCTTATCTCATCCTACTCATCCCATTTTGCTTTTTCTCATCTTACTCTGAACCTCTTCTACCTAAACCACTCTTTGCAATGTATGGTCAAGGTCAGTCTCTTTTTATTCTCTGCTCGATGAATGGTTTCAGCGATCCTCATGCTGTCCTTCTTCTTAGCTGATCACAAGATCGACTCTAATAGAGGAAAAATCTCATACAAAGTGAAGAAAGCACACAGGAAGGGGAAAAACTGAAGTAGAACAGAGAGTATACCTCATCAAGAAATCCACTGAAGACAAAGTAAGTATTTCCAAGAGGATACAAAAAGAGTGTATATTTGAATTGTTTGAAAATTATTACTAGTAATAAATACTGTTAGCTAAGACAAAAACCTGTTTTAATAATTGACTTCCACTAAAAGTAAACTTTCATCTCCAACAGACATACAAAAATGAGTAATGTCCATTTTTCCAAAGCATTCTGACTTTGACAAATGTCTTTTGAATTCTTGATATGAGATAGTTTAGAGGAAATCTGAGAATTAATTCAAGGTCTTTGTGTCAGATCTAGAGCTTTTGTAGGAGATCATCTGTGTAAAAATGATCAGAAACTCAGATATAGAATCATAGAATCAGTCAGAGTCAGAAGGGACCACAAGGATCAAGGAGTCCCAACCCGCCTGCCATGGGCAGGGACACCTCACACTAGATCAGGCTGTTCAGAGTCTCATCCAGCCTGGCCTTAAACATTTCCAGCGATGAGGCTTCCACCACCTCCCTGGGTAACCAGTTCCAGGGTCTAACCACCCTCATGGTGAAGAACTTCTTCTAACATCTACCCATTTCTAGCTTTGTTCCATTCCCCCCGTTCCTATCACTACTTGATATCCTAAAAAGTCCCTACCCAGTTTTCTTGTGGCCACCTTAAGATACTAAAATGTCACAATAAGGTCACCTCAGACCCTTCTCCTAATAGACAGTAAGATACTTTAATAATTATTGCTTGCTTGTTTTGTTTGTTTACAGATGCTCGTTTTCCTTGTCATTTCCCCACTCCCAAACTACTTGGAAGTCTTGAATCATGTTATATAGTGTTTTTCTCCATTAAAAAAAAGGAGTAGCAGTAGGGAGGTGGTATGGGCCATTATATTTACAAATGTATTTTGGACTTCAGTCACAGCACCAAATGTCAGACTGTGGAAGATATTTTTGCAGCAGCATCTGGTTCTTCACAGATCTCCAGATGCTGCTATACTGGTGGTTTTGGAGTTGTTTCTGGGTCAGTTATTTTGGGATATGAATTGTCTGACTGTTTTGTCCTCAGAAACTGTTTTCTTTTGATTTAAGCTACAACACTTGAGATTGAGATATATACTCCCTTATGGAATTGTTTTATCCTACACATAGAGTTTAGGAAGGTACACAGAGCAATGTAGTACACATAACTCTTGCAGAATCCTGTTCATGCCTTTTGGTTAGAGATATGGCCCGTTGTAGTGCTGGCACACTTCAGAAAACAGGGATCTGTAACTATTAAGCAGCAGCAGCAAAGTGCTTAAACAGCAATGAGACTTACATAGGAGTTAGTGTAAAAGCTATTGTGGTCATGCTGCTGGCAAAAATAATGCTATTCTTAGTAATGAAAAAACAGATGATGCTTTAAAAGCCAAACCACAAAAAATGTAAAATAAGGTGTTTGCACTCATCTGTGGATTTGGTCCTTGGCAGGGGACTGTGGGCAGTTGCATTTTGTAAGGAAGAGGGCAGGGCAGGAGCTTTCAGAGCAGGACTCGTGGACAAGGTCAAGCACAATCTGGCATAACTCCTTGGCACTTGTGGCACTGTATTAATGCCAGTGCCAACCTGAGTGTTGGTGCACAGGATAAAGATGTACTTATTTCTTTTTCAAAATGCATTTCAGAAAGATTGCATTCTGCTCACAATTTTAATTTCACAGCTCATCAGCAAGGCTATAGAATATGCTACATATGCTTCAGAAAAGCTGTCTTAGACTGTTTGAGAGACTTTTGTAAAAGTATAGGAGTTGCTTAATGTGCATTTCTGCCTGCAAAGCCACATCCTTTCATTTGAGTGAGGCCAATAGCAAAAGAGTATACATGCTTTGTACCATAAAAGATCTCCTAAATTATCCCAGACTAAAGTTACTGTCCTTATTAATCACAGTATCACAGTATCACAAAGGTTGGAAGAGACCTCAAAGATCATCAAGTCCAACCCATCACCACAGACCTCAAGACTAGACCATGGCACCAAGTGCCATGTCCAAACATACCTTGAACACCTTCAGGGACGGTGACTCCACCACCTCCCTGGGTAGCCCATTCCAGCAGTCAANAAGGTCTCCCCTGAGCCTCCTCTTCTCCAAGCTAAGCAATCCCAGCTCCCTCAGCCTCTCTTCATAGGACTTGTGCTGGAGGCCTCTCACCAGCCTTCTCTGCCCTTCTCTGGACATGTTCAAGTACCTCAAATGTTATAACGTTATATAATGTTATAATATTATATATTATATATATATAACAATTATATAATCATTATATATAATGTTATAATTTAAAATAACAATGTCCTGGATCTGTTTAGAAGTTAAATACAGTCCTAGTTTGCATAGGAAAACATTATAATCTGTCATTTCCCACCAAAATAAAAAAAAAGAAAAATCTCTTTTTTTCTGCTACCATGCCAATGTTTTACATTTTGCAACTCTAAAGGCAGGATTTTGTGTATCCAAATGAGCAAGCATGTGTGTGACTGTCTTTAAACCATCCACAAATATCATGTAAAAACTGTGGATTTTGAGTAAAGAAAAAATGCGTTGGAGCATTAATTGTTAGAAATAGTAGTGTAGCTAACAATGGTTAAGAAACTGACACTCTGAAATTCTGATCAGACAGCAGTGCTCATAGAAAAGTTAATTTAGCCAAAGGTATGTGATAAATTGATCAAATGTTATCACATGAGCTTCTAGTTCTTCTAAGGCTTCAGCGCTTAATCACTGTGCCGATTGGGAGAGCTCCATTTAACTATTTCAAAGTCTGTAACCTCAAATGCTAATACAAATGTGGCTCCAGCTCATCATACGTACTTGTATGTGTATGTTCCTGCACATATACATGTAGATACCTTTTTTTTAATGCTCACTTAAAGCTGGAAAGCTACTGTTTACTTCAAGGTCATTTTTTGTGCACTGAATATTGCAGGTGAAAGGAGATGTGGTAGCTCATGGCAATTAGTGTAAGAACATCCAAATTATGCAGCAACAGAGCCACCTGAATGTCAAAAATAGACCCATTTCTCCCTAGTTTTTAACCACACAAAAGTGAATAATTCAAATTGCAATCTAGAATGTGACAATCATATGCTATTTCCCAAGAGAGAAAGAAACATTTTGGTGAGGGGAAGTGTAATAAGGAAGATATTTTCAGAATATCAGACAGAAATAGTACTGCAAAATACTCCATTCGAGGTTTAATCAATAGCCATTAAACATACTGGACAGACTCCAACAGGTTTCTAATGGGTTTTGGATTAGGTCATCAATGAAAGCCCAGTCGATACAGCTTGTATTTGCAAGAGACATTATGATTAGAATCACCAGATTCACTTTATTCTCAAGTAAAAGACAAAATAACCAACAACTTCTTTTTCCCCTCTCACAGCCTATCACCCAATATCATTTGTGTAATATCATCATCATGGAAAAGTTCAGGCAAGTGTCTTTAAGAAAATATCTTGTATTAAGTAGATTGTTTCATTCAAAAAACTAAGGCAGATCACTATGTGATGATAGCTTAAAGTTCATATTTAATCAAAGTATTACTTGTGAGGGGAAAAAAAATAGAAGCACAAAAGAGTTCAGAAGAAAAGATAAATTTAAAATGTATATAAGGAAGCTGCACAGAAAATGGCACAATGAGTATTAACACAGAGGTGATAACAAAAGTAGAAACAAAGTATTTATATTTTAATTTCTATCAGATGGTCATGCTTTTTTGATACCACAGACTTAAATTCCACATGTCTGAAACCAACAGACTATAGACACAGTAATTCTAAAGGAGGAAAAAAAAAAAAAAGTTGTAAAAGTATTCACAGACACAGCTTCAGTCTGCAAGGATGGTAAAAATTGATAGTTTCACTGCTGGAATATGTTTAAAGGAAGAATTTGAAAGAGAAAAGTGGGGATGAAAGCTACTCTGCCTATAACCCCCAAACCTACAACAGCAGTACTGTGTATTCTATAAAACCACTCACACATATGCTTTAAGCTAAGAATGTGTTTCAAGCATCTGCGGTCATAGAGGCATAGGTTTGAATGTAATGTCTATGCTGAACTAGGGGCAGCAAAATGGATAGGAACCTTGTGTCACAGGTAGAAG
>VWZE01006839.1:1736224-1843817 GCA_013396675.1 Eubucco bourcierii | reverse complement strand
TAAAAAAAAAAAAAAAAGAGTGAGAACACAGATTGAGGAAAACTAGCACGAGAACATACTTGTTCTATTCTGCACTTCTGAAAATCCTTAAATGAATATTAGTTTAGGAACAAGAGATGCCTATTTTCTACAGTGAGCAATAAGAAGATTTGCAGGAGGAAAAACCATGCAAAGAAGTCATTTAAACTTTTGAGAAGTCATTTAAAACATTAAAATTATACAATTTTTTGTCAGCTTCCTATTTTTCATCCTGATGCGTTCCACATTAGCATAATGCACAAGACATGACACTCTTTGCCTCAATTTCCCCATCTGCACACTGAGTCTCGTGGTATTTATAACCCTGGAAAGTCCTTTACCGTCAGCTGACAACAAGATGTCAGAGAGCTGCTAGACTTTCTCAGCACGGCTTCCCACTACGTGATAGCAGCTATGGGGAACATCTGTAGCCTTAATCATAATGATAAATGCAACATTTTGAGTCGCTGAGCGAACGCAGTGCAACGTACAATAGGATCACAGTCATTTGTATTCCAGTGACACCCACAACGTGCTAGCCACTGCTCTTACGCACACACATATCGTCAGACAGGCCTTGAAGACCGTGTCTTTAGGAAGTGACAGCAGTGCTTTAATGACATGTCAGTAATTTACAGCATCACAGACAACAGCATGATACATGCTGTTAGGCATAATGCATCCTAAGCATGCTACATCTCGTCAGAGGTGCACCTAGAAAAGCCTTTTCATTTATGGGGTTGCAGAATCCTAAGCATTGGGCTTAATTGGAAGTACTTGTAAATATATAACGATAAAGACTAATGAATACTAGTTAATAATAATGATTCCTGAAAAACCTAACCATAACCACTCAGCATTATATGAGCATATAATAAAATAATGAGCAAGTAATAAAACTAATCATTATACAAGCATACAATAAAAGACAATGCATCTTTAAAATTCACCTGGAGAATGAAGAGGGAGAAGTGGGCTTACACTGCACAGCCTTGTGTTTTCCTGTTTTCTTGACTGAGGTAACCAGTTTGCAGGCAAAGATCTGGTTTGTTGAGAGGTGCAAAAGCAAAAGCACAAATTGGTAACTTTAGTTCAGCTATTGTCAGCTTACAGACAGCATTTTGTGAACATTTCTGTTGCAGCTTTTTTTTTTTTTTTTTTTTGAGAACTGTAAAAACTTCTTGCTAAAGTTTACTTTCTATTGCTCACAGTTACTCTGCCTTTAAATCAAGGACATGTTCTGCCTAAGAGAAAAACAGGTCTTTCCTGTATGGCTAACATCCTCCCCTTTAATAATTAGAGATCTGATTCTCTCTGAATGATATTGAGTAGAATGCAACATCCAAATACAGGAAAGTATTTTTGATGATTTTTTTTAAAAGATGAAATATTAATTGAATCTGAAGGGAAACAAAATTAATAACTCAATGAAGCAACCAAAATGATGCAGGAGCTCCAGTTTCTTAGTGCCAATTGCAAAATACTCTCTTGAACTTCAGCTGTTGAGGATGAAATGGGGTTGTTAATGCTGGAAACATTAAGTCAGAAACAGTAGAGTATGTGGAGGGAGAAAAGGTTATCAAAAGGTATGAAACATGTTTGGGTTTTTTTAAGATCTATTTTTAAAATATAGAAGATAAACAGGTACTTGCTGAAGTACATTGTGGGAGAAGAGTATTATTAGAGAGATTTGCAAACTCTTTCTTAACCTTTATTCTATATAAGTCCTTTACCAGTAATTCCCATTTTTGTTTTCCTGCATTTGCCTGTTAATTATGGTTTTTCTTAGTTGCAGCTGCAAATATCTTGCTATTGCTTTTAATGCAATGCTTCTTTTTCTTTCTCTTTTACCCTTCCATTTCATACTTTACACTGAAAATTTCACTTATGCGAACTTTGGATTGAAAACATTGCCTGTTTTCAGTTTTGTTGCTTTAATCAGGTTATATTTAGATGCAGAACATAGTGGATGATGACTTTTTTTTACATGAAAAACTGAGAAAAACTGAGAAATTTTGACTAGTGGTTAGGGGTTATTTTTGTTGTTATTGGGTTTTTTTGTTTGGGTGGGGTTTTTTTCTGTTTTGTTGTTGTTGTATTTTAATTTTTATGGCAAGTTTATGTGGGATCAGAACTTTCTGCTCTGCTATTCCCACTAATAGTTTAAACAGTGAGTTATTGCATGGGAAACTTGCAGTGGTTCACCACTGACCCTGAAGTAAATGGATTTTACTATTGATTTAACTGAAGCCAGTTTTAACCTTTATACTTAAACTATTACAATCTCTCAATGGGTAATTTGTTCTCCTTTTGTGCCTATTACAGTGTGAATCAGTTACATTTCTGTGGAGAGGAGTAAGTTTTAACTTCAGAAGCGTCCACTTGAACCTTAATGATGAATACACTAGTATAAAAAAAAGGTCTCCTTTTCCCTATGATTGAAAAGGGATAATGGAAGGGTCTTGATCATGACTTGACACTAGCACCATTTTTTTTCCCCTAAGCAAGTCTGATATGAAAATGTATAGAAAAAACAAAGTGGAAAAAATCATCTCCTTTTTTCTTGTGTCTGTTATATTAAATACTCCTCAGTCCTTGACTATATAGCAAAAGTGACTTCTAGACTAAAATGCCTGTGACAATATTGTTATTTCTACCAGTTAAATATGTTTTCTGGGAAAGAAAAAAATTATCTGTTTATATAGAGGACTAAGAATACTTCAGAAAAGAAGCACACAGTGCAACATTCATTGACTACATAGACAGAGAGAGAACGTGTGAGATGGGAAAGAGTTGTACTCTTTACTTTTGAGTATAAAAGTTGCACTCCTTACTTTTAAATACAAAATCTTACTCCTTTCTGCCCTATACTAAGAAATTTTCGAAAGTAGTATCAAATCACTGACATTTTACAGATTTGGATGAAAATTATAAATGTGATTCTTCAATTGGATGTGCTCAGAAGTCCAGAGGATTCTATAGTTGTTATTCTGGATCAGGTTATGTGTTCATTGAATTTCTGCACAGAATTTGAGACAACATGAAAATTTAGATTCACCTATTATCAGGAAAAAAAGCAAGGCTCTTAGAAGAAGAGACAAGAGATGCCTTGAAATTTTGTATTGTCGGACATGAAATTCCAGCCCTGACTTCTCTTTTTTTTTTTTCTTTTTCCATTTTCCTTTTTCCTTTTTCCTTTTTCCTTTTCTTCTTTTTTTCTTTTTCCTTTGTTCTTTTTCCTTTTTTCTTTTTCTTTTTTTGTGATAAAAAATGTAAGTTCCTCTCACCATTTTGTAAAGAGGAGACTTTTTTTAATCTTCTACCCACTCTGTGATTTGTCCTAATTTTTTTTTTTTAAGTTTGTTTGGGGTTTTTTAAATTATTTTCAAAGAAAAGTTGCTACACAGATAGTGGTCTACCAGCATACCAAATGTGAAAGCACAGAGAAATCATCTTTGTGTTGTATTCACAGTATGTCCAGCATGTTCAGGGTGTATTTAACTGTGACTGTATCCATTACTCATCTTGATCTGTATATAAGCTATGCCTGTTCTCTGTGTCTTCTGAGAAACCAAAATGAAGGGTGTTGGACTACACATGAAATCAGCACAGCTTAGTTCTATCATTAATAAGAATTACTGACTTAAGAAAAGTTGGAATAGTTATTTCCTGCAATGTATGGGTCGCAGCCAAGTGCTGGAGAGAAAGCAATGCAATTATTTTAACACCTGACATCTTTGGAAGACACACACACAAGGCTTTTCTTGGTGGAATATTGCTTTTGCTGGTGAGCAACTATCCTAAATGAATCATTAAACTGGAATAAATTTGCTGGGGGAAAAAAAAAAAAAGAGAGAGAGAGAATGTAAAAAAAAAAATAATGTGAAGAATGTCTGGAACAAGATGTGCCTTCACTGTCTTCTTTCCTGCTGGCAATGAATCAGTGGCCAAAGAAGATAGGAATTTACATGTTACATCAAGCTTGTTAGAACTACTAGAGTGGTACCCTGCAAGGCATCACTCTCTTGTACCCTTGGCAATGTGATTTGGAACTGCTCTGGGCAATACTGACCCAATGTTGGTGAAGGAATATCCCCAGCCTTAGATATCCACTGCCTGGAGAACAAAGCATTTCTCCTGTCTCGCAGTGCAACACAAGGAGACTCCTTATTCCTTTAGCATGCATACATCAAATGAGAAACTTTATTTCATCCCATTTTGCCAAAAAGCTTCCATTAATTTCTCCTTTTATTGTAACTGTAGTACTGTTTTCTCTCCAGTAACAAAAATCTCTATCCAGAAGTTCTCTGTGTTATATTTAGGTTCTGGCCATAGACTCGATGGCTCCTATACTGTAATATCAACAGTGTCTGCTTAAATTCCTACTTTGCCTGTCTTGTCTGTGCTGTGGAGACTTGGAGTGCTTGTCAGTACAGGTGCACTTAGTTTACAGAGAAACAAGGAAAGCCTCTATGAAAAGTGCTAAGAAGTCCAAAAGACTATAAATAATAGTAGCAACTTGTGAACTGTTGACAGGCAAGTTGCTGGATGTGCCAGATGAAGCATCCTCTGTCTTGCTGCTGCTTCATCCAAGTCTCTTCATCTAGTCTGGGACTAATTTATGCTGTATGTGAGTATATAAGTGAATCCTCACAGAATTTTCTCAGGAAGCTGTTCAATAACTATACTTCATCTTTGAATATCATACTGTTTTCTACCCACAAGTACTGGAAAAATATTGTGAAACATAATACAGGGGAAAATAAAAAAAGAAGCTGTAAAACCAACAGCAATGCACTGGGGATGTTCTTCCCTTCATTTTCAGAGTGGCTGTTGACAGGAGCAGGTCATGTTTGAGAACGACACATCCTTGCTGAACATCAAAGAATTCAGTAACAGGCTAGCTCAAGGCCAGTGGCTATAATTTCAAGGGCTAGTGATAACATTTTTCAACCAGTTAAAAAAATCTCAGCAATTTTTTTGGTGAATCTTGAACATATGCCAATTTCAAACTTAAATGTCACTGTAATCTGTATTTTAATAGTTTTCCCCATGTGATTATTTTTTTCATAGAGGTTTGATGTTGCTGTTTCAATTGCAATTAATCATGTCAGTAAAAATGCTTAAGACAATACCATCAAAAAGTATCAGGACAAGAAGGTTTTTGACATATAGCACCAGAAGGTATTTGAGATACAGGACCAGAAGATTTTTGAGATTCAGGACCAGGCAAGATCATCACATGCAAATATATGAAGATACTAACTTTGACAAAAACAAGACCCACTGAAATAAGCACAAAGAATGTCTCTGATCTCACTCTCAGACTCAAAAAAGAATCTGACATAAACGAGTCAGTGTAGTAAAGCATCCTGTAATCTTCTCTAATCTGTAATTCTCCTAGGCTATGTTCCTGGCAACCTGTACCAGTGTTTCACCACTCTTACTGCAAAGAACTTCTTCCTAACATCCAGTTTAGATCTCCCTCTGCCAGTTTAAATGCATTACTTCTCATCCTGTCATTACAAGAACTTGTCAATAGTCCCTCCTCACCCTCCTGTAGGCCCCTCAGATACTGGAAGGCTACTATAAGGTCTCCTGGAAGCCTTCTCTTCTCCAGGCTGCAGAACCCAAACTCTCTCAGCCTGTCCTCAGAGTAGAGCTGCTGCAGCCCTCAGAGCATCTGTGTGACCTTCTCTGGACTGGCTCCAACACTTCCATGTCCTTCCTGTGTGGGGGCCTCCAGAACTGCACACAGGACTCCAGGTGTGGTCTGAGGAGAGCAGAGCAAAGGGGCAGAATCCCCTCCCTTGCCCTGCTGCCCACACTGCTCTTGCTGCAGCCCAGCACACAGTTGCTGTCTGGGCTGCACTCACACGGCAGGTTCATGTTGAGCTTTTCATCACCCCAGACTCCCAGGGGCTTTTCCTCAGGGCTGCTCTCAGCCATTCCCCACCCAACCTGGATTTTTGCTTGGGATTGCACCAACGCAAGTGCAGGACCTTACACTTGGCCTTGCTGAATTTCATGAGGTTGGCCTGGGCACACCTCTGCAGCCTGCCCAGGTCCCTCTGGATGAATCCCTGCTCTCTAGCAAGTCGACTGTGCCACACAGCTTGGTGCCATCTGCAGACTTGCTGAGGCTGCACTGATTCCTCTGTGCATGTAGCTGACAAAGATGTCAGACAGCCCTGGTCCCAGCACAGGTGTGTGAATGACACTATTGACAATATTCTTTTGTAAGATGGTCTTGTTAATAGCCAACATCACCAGGTATTTCATACTGTGTCAGAATGCTGCTTCTTTACTTATCTTCAGTCACAAAAAGAAAAGATTATTAGCAGACAAGAAACTAACCATTTTGGGAAATGCCTTTAAAAGATATTGCAGGACATATGAAAATAAAAAACCCAAACCCCACAGTCCTCACACTTTCAATGCTGGAAAAGCTGACCGTCCTAGAGGAAATTTCTACTTAAGTAAGCAAATGCTGGAAAGCAAGGAAATACAAACTTAATTGCATGCAGACAACATACATCTGCTGTCATAATCCTCCTGCAGCCAAAAAGAAGTTGACACAGCTTGCCACCTTCATTTCAACACTGACTATGATTTTTTTTTAACCTTATGGCTGTCTTAACAAAAAAATTTTGACTTGTTTTCCAGGTTAAATGCTGAAAATTGATTATCTTTTGTCTTGGTTGCATGCTAGATCAGGAAGCAACTTCGCTACATTTGTAGCAAGTTCCAAGGAGCAGTGTAAAGGTCTCAGATTTTCTGTAGTCTAGAGGAGATGTGTAACTGAACTACGTGCAGAGAACACAGTCACAGTAACAGGACAAATGGAAGCTAGTGCTTAGCTGCATACTGATATCATCTCATCACAAATATATGATGTAATATCTGGAATTCTGGCAAAACAGTTTGGAGAAATTTGACATCCACAAATTTGAAGTGGGGGAGGACTCATGAGGCAATAGCTGTGCTTTTCTCCTATAATTTTAGGAAGAACATTGTTCAAAAGGAGGAAATATGAATAAGCAGCACACTGTCTGCCTTAGCCTGCAAAATTCTGCAGCTTGCTAGGTTGGGTTTATGATGCAAATTACACTTGAAAGCCTTTGTAATGAGCAACACTTGTTTATGTCATGTGTGTTTGATTTACTATTCAGTGGAAACTTGTGATTTGAGATTAGCCCCCAACTAATGGTTTTGGATACCAATTGAGTAAATGAAGTTTCTCCCTTTTACAGAGCTCATTAAGTTCTGAAGAAAAGAGAATACTATCCCTCAATTTCTCCATTAAAAATAAAAACACTACAGTTCTGTCCAGGTAGGACATGCTGCTATCCTGTTGCTAGTGCTGCAATGATTTAAATATGCACTAAGCATGGTGAATATTGACAGTATGATGTATTGTGTACAAGGAAAAAAAAACCACCATTTTTATCTTCAAACATGAGATACGTATTTTCTCTGTATATTATCACTGCTAATATAAGATGTGTATAGCCATTTAAAAATCTTGAAGTTCATATTACCAGCCAGGCACAATAAAAATCAAAACTAACTAACTAACTATTTTAATATAATTCATATATATATATATATATATACATACATATAATTTAATATATCCATATATGTATAAATTTATATATATTCATATAATACATATTGTTTAAAATACATTCATATATATTTATATATAGATACATGGAAATATATATTTAAATATCTAATATATATTTTATATAAAATGTATACTTATTTTTATATATTTCTATATACTGTATATACTATAGATAATATAGATAATTTTTGTATATAGGTATATAAAAATAAATATATGTATATGTATATATACACACCCACCTGGAGTAATGTGTGCAGTTCTGGAGCCCCACACACAGGAAGGACATGGAAGTGGTGGAGGAGGTCTAGAGGAGGCCACATGGGTGCTCAGAGGGCTGCAGTAGCTCTGCTATGAGGACAGGTTGAGAGAGTTGGGGCTCTTCAGCCTGGAGAAGAGAAGGCTTCCAGGAGACCTTAGAGTAACCTTCCAGTATCTGAAGGGGGCTACAGGAAGGCTGGGGAGGGACTATTGACAAGGTCTTGCAATGCCAAGACAAGGGGCAATGGGTTTGAACTGGCAGAGGGAAGATTTAGACTGGATACCAGAAGGAAGTTCTTTACAGTGAGGGTGGTGAGACACTGGAACAGATTACCCAGGGAGGTTGTGGCTGTTCCCTTCCTGGAGGTGTTCAAGGCCAGGTTGGATGAGGCCTTGAGTGAGCTGTCCTAGTGGGAGGTGTCCCTGCCTATGGCAGGGAGTTGGAACTAGATGATCCTTGAGGTGCCTTCCAACCTTACCATTCTATGATTCTACATACATACATTTTATATATATATATGTGTGTGTGTGTGTGTATAAACACACACACACACACATGTGTGCATATATATATATATATATATATGTAAATCAATATGAAATCCCACCCGGCACCCCCACCTCCTGCTCCCCTCCATTTTCTGAACTGAATTTCAATTTGAGATATTATTGTCCTAGCCTGCTTGGAAGGATTCTGTGCAATATCTAGACTAAGAGGTGGAAGATGATCATGAGTTTGACTTGTATGCTAAAGACACAAGCATGTTATGTATTCTTTCTACTTACACTGGGTTAATTTCAATCTTCTTGACTAGTGACACATTTTTGTGTAGCTGATTAATTTGATACAGTTCTTCAGGAAAGCTTGTGATCCCTGTGCTGCTGGCTTCATGACTTTTGGGTGAATTTATTTCCTCCATAGAAGCAATTACCTGTGAAGATGGAACACACTATGCACAGATTTTTAATACTGAAGAAGCAAGAGATGAGAGAGAGAAAGATGAAGAGTGGCAGTCTGGAAAGATGAATAGTGCAGACCTGTATTCTTCCACTAAACGCTGTTGTGCATGCAATCCTTCCCCTCCATCATAGCTCTTGCCACTAAATATGATGTTTAAAGTATACATTTAGAAGAAAACAAAAAAGGTTGCTTACTCTTTCATGAGAGTTAGTGAAGTGTTTTCTCTGTTTGTGTGGTATTGCTGCATTCTTACCACCCCTTTAGAAAAAACCTTTCTACAGAGTTGGAAATAGATATTAAATCAGGCTAGTGTACCTTTTTTTTTCGCATGACAGCTGAATCCCTTTGTTAAACATAAAAGATCCATTCCCCACTTAACATGCAAATACAACATCCTTTTAATTTTAGGGAGATACTTCCTGTGTGACATTTCTTCTGAAAAAATGGAGGCAGCAGCTAACAAAGAAAAGAGCTCAGTTATACAGTCAAAGCGGCTCAGTATGTTTGAGGTGAGCTATTTATAGAAATAATTCTGAGACTATAAACATTCAAATAAAAACCTCATTTTTTTCTGCTTTGTTCATGGCAATGACCTACAGAGGCTAAAGGTCCTGGAGCTGCTGAGAAGAAAATACGTTGCCATGAAGAAAATTTTCCAGACACTCGATGGGTTGTTATGCTAACCTGCTGCAGGGAAAGCCCTTGAAAGGCTGTGTAAGCTGTCAAAAGATGAGAACTGAAAAGTAGCTATGAAATCATCAAGGCAGGAGCCCACAAGTATCCTCTACAAATATTCATCTCAAGGTCTTCTGTGTCCATTAGTACAAGAAGAAAGTAATGAGTCGAATTGTTGCAAGATTTTTTTTGTCCAACAAAAACCTTTCTTGCAACAATTCAACTCATGGACTGGAAGAAAATTCTCTCTGCAACTACCTGAAGGGAAGTTTGAGCAAGGAGGGAGCAACCTCTTCTCCTTGATGACATCTGACAGGGCTAGAGGAAATGGTTTCAAGCTGCAGCAGAAGCAGAAGAGAATTAGACTAGGTATTAGGAAAACTTTCTTCTCTGAAAGGATTATTAAACATTGGAATATTCTTCCCATGTCAGTGGTGCAGTTACCATTTCTGGGGATGTTCAAGCATCCTGTGGACCTGGCACTTAGGACTTGACCATTCAGTGTTGGGTCAAGGGTTGGACTGGATCATGTTTGAGGTCTCTTCCAACCAGATGTGTTCCGTGATTCTGTGAAATATTCTAACTGTGGTGGCAGCTTAATCTTAGAACAGATGAACCAGAGATGAGTATTTGTCCACACTGCTTTGAAAAAAAAATAATACTGCAGTATATGTATGTGTGTGTGTATGTGTGTGTATATATATATATATATATTTTTTTTTTCAGAAGGGCATTATTAACTGCATTAAACACAAAAATCTCATTTTATTCTACAAATTATAGCAAACACTGGGAAGCTCAGCAAACAGGGCCTTTGAAGTCATAAACAGGGGAGAGTTATAAAAACTTCCATGGGAAAATGACAAACTATTTACTGTAGGGTATTGCTCAAACTTGCATTATTTTTACAGGCCAGAAGGCAACAGTAACTTTTTAAAGCCCTTGTTGCAGTAGCAGGACATGCTCTTGCTTTCATAGCCTCCTTTCTCAGATGGTTGCCACATGTTTGGCTTCTGTGTAAAGGTATATTATTTCATGAGTTACCTCTTTGGCACACAGTTTGATTGAGAATAAGGAGATTTCTTTAGCATTAGATTGTTTTGGCGTTCTGCAGAATAAATATAAAGCAGCACAGAAAAGGCTAAATTGTGGATTACAAAAGGAGGAGGAAACAATTGAAGAATCAATCTAGATATAGATTTTTGGCCACTGCTCAGAGGATTTTTACCAGCCTGAAAGCATAGAAGTAACTATCAACATGCATTCAAAATTACATTTCTGGAAGGGAATTTTTAGTTGTAAAGATGTCTTTTAAAAAAATATCAGAAACTCGTGGGACTGATTATGAGACCCAGTCCTGGCTCAGTCCAAGCCCTCAGAACCAGTCTTAGGGTTGAAAAAAGTCCGTGAGTTGTCCTTTGCACAGCTAGTAAGCATTAGAACCACAATAGCAAACTAACTTCCACCCACCAAATATCTCTTCTAAATTAATCCTCTGGATATCTTCCCCAAGGTCTGAAAATTTCTGTCAGCCTGTTTATCCATTTTGCTCTTTTGGGAACTTTCTGGGACCACAAGCAAAGAGGCCAGAAAAACACTGTGAGAGGCTGATTTTTTGGTATTTACCATCTGACCAGAAAGAATTACAGAAATCTCCCAGAGATGTTTACAATCAAGAGGTTTGCATAGCAGAACTTAAGAGTGCTTTCACTAAAAGAGTTTATTTGCCAACCTTTTTAAGCTTCACTCTCACTAGAACTGAAATTATCTCAGTTCATACTGAGGGCAAAAGGACACGGGTATAAAAATAACTACCTAGTGCTCTATGGAAGTACAGCAAGATTAAAAATCCTTCCTTTCAATGCATGAGTAGGTACTGGCTGGGGCAGTGTTTTCTTTGATAACATAAGTATAGTTGCCTGTCTATCTTTTCTAGCCCTGTATTTTTGATATTTTTCTTGTTTCAGAGAATACATTTAAAATGTGTCAATTGTATCACTCTTCTCTCAGGCAGTTCCTATCCATGCTACTGTTTCATAGAATCATAGAATCAGAATCATAGAATCAACCAGGTTGGAAGAGATCTCCAGGTTTATCCAGTCCAACCTATCACCCAACCCTAGCCAATCAACTAGACCATGACACTAAGTGCCCCATCCAGGCTTTTCTTGAACACCTCCAGGGACAGTGACTCCACCACCTGCCTGGGCAGCCCATACCAATGCCAATCACTCTCCCGGTCAAGAACTTCCTCCTAACATCCAGCCTAGACCTCCCCTGGCACAGCTTGAGACTGTGTCCCCTCATTCTGTTGCTGGTTGCCTGGGAGAAGAGCCCAACCCCACCTGCCTACAACCTCCTTTGAATGATTGTTGTCCTGTTCAAAGGGAAGGAATCAGAAATTGGAGAGGGGACTGGAAAAAAACACCATGTTCTCTGCTGGGCTTGACTGTTGTCACTACACTACCTTCTGATGGCTTCATGACTGAGATCTGTGAGCCTCACACACACAGAGGTCAGCTGTGCTAACCTCCATGGGCAGATATCATCTGCTATGACAGAGCAAACTGCAAAGCACCTGCTAGTTTGTGTCATCAGCACATCTGGCTCTATATATACTGAATTTCCCTTCTCACTGGGTGTATATGTAAGACAGCATGGGGTGACTTGATCATCTCATATTAGCTATATCATTCATGGCCTTAATGACAGAATCATAGAATGGTTTAGGTTGGAAAGGACCTCAAAATTCATCCAGTTCCAAACCCCCTGCCATAGGCAGGGACATTTCCCACTAATACAGGTCACTCAAGGCCCCATCCAACCTGGTCTTGAACACCTCCAGGGAGGGAACAACCACAACCTCCCTGAGCAACCTGTACCAGTGTCTCACCACCCTCACTGTAAAGGACTTCTTCCTAATATCCAGTTTAAATCTCCCCTCTGCCAGTTTAAACCCATTACTCTTCATCCTGTCATTGTCAATAGTCTCTCCCCAGCCCTCCTGTAGCCCCCTTCAGATACTGAAAGGCCACTCCAAGGTCTCCTGGAAGCCTTCTCTTCTCCAGGCTGCAGAGCCCCAACTCTCTCAGCCTGTCCTTATAGCAGAGCTGCTGCAACCCTCTGAGCATCTGTGTGACCTTCTCTGGACTGGCTCAAACACTTCCATGTTCTTGTGTTGGGGGCTCTAGAACTGCATACAGGACTCCAGGTGAGGTCTGAGAAGAGCAGAACAAAGGGGCATAATCTCCTCCCTTGTCCTGCTGCCCACACTGCTCTTGCTGCAGCCCAGCACACAGCTGCTGTCTCAGCTACGCAGGTATTTTTGGTATTTTCCCTACTTTAATCTGCCTGGGGAAGCAGTTTTGGACCCAGAACACAATCTTGTCTCCACCACTATTAGAATTTTGCTATTGATTTTGATAGAGTTGGATTTTTTCCCTAGATGGGCACTGAAAGGGTTGTCCATTGCAAGTTTAATATTTCTGCTATGAAACAGGCAGTTTACCCTTAATCTGTAACAATCCAAAAGCTCTTTTGGCACTGCCAATGTTGTCATCTGTAAGAGTCAGGGACATGCTATTTTCTGCCTTTCTGATGAACATTTCCCTTCCATTAAACATGCACAGGAACAGTTGTTCTATATGGAATTAGTTGTAACACTTAAAAAGAGCTCCTACCTCCTGTTTTTGTACAGCCAAATTCAAATATGCTTAAACAAGTAATTTCTTACAGTCATTTAGATGCACGGTTTTATTGAGTTGCAAAATGTACTCATGTGAGTAGATATTCTTTAGTAATTGAATACTTATGAAAGGAGGTCCACAGGCCCTATTATGAAGAGTCTGAAAATAAAACCTTGGCACCAACATTGTTATCAGCATTTCCTTCTTCGAAATTGTAGAAGGCAAACAGATAAACTTATTATTTAGCATCTTGTTCAATAAAATTATACTGTTATCACTTTAGCTCACCAAAGAATTTAGAATTGGTTGAACTTGTGCCCAAATACTTTGCCTAGATGGGTAATCCATAATTCACAGATACAGTAAAAGGCTGGGTCTTTGAGGTCAGCTTTGGAATTTCATGTGAAAAGTTTACTTACAAGACACAAAAGAACGTGTTAAGCATTCAAAGAGCACATCTTTATACAGTTAATAATAAATTCACTTCTCAATGCACTGTATTCACTGGGGATTCATATTTTCCTCATAAACTTTGTAATAAATTTTTTACTTCTTATTTCAAATGCAGTGATACTTTTTTTTGTAATAATAAATGTTGTCCCAAAGGCAATGTGGATATGCTGATCACGAAAAGCATCTCGTGGAAGCTTCCATAGCAGTGAAATAAAGACCTTGTGGCTTCTCACCAGGAAAAAAAAAAAAAAAAAAGTGAGGAGAATGTCTCATTTATCTCTATTGTCCATTTTTCACACAACATAGTGACTTATACACCTTCATGAAAGAGAGGTTTTTTCCTATTATATACAGAAAGTGCAGCTTCCCTCATGTATGGGCTCAGTGGTATGTAATGCATTCATGAATGAGGCAGTTTAAGAGATTGTTATTTTGAAATCCAGTGCAACACTGCTTCTAAATATTCTTCCTTCAACTCCTTTGTCAAACAAACAAACCTTGAACAACCTAAGTATTCTTCTAGATAAAATGTCAAGTTAGTACCTCACTCTGGTATTACCTCTGACAAATTTCAATCTCGTATTACCCAACTGAACTCAGCTACACTGCTAAATTTGGCTTGGTAATAGAAATCTGCAAGTTGGATTTCACTTCAAACCCTGTTGATGGATTTCTTTCTCTCTCCTGTGGACATAAGTTACTAATATTGTCCCTACCATTAGAGTATCTGTCTGCCTTATAGTCTCCAGATTATTTATCTTCACAGTCCTGCAGAGGCATTTTCCAGCACAAAGAAATGCAGCACAAAGAAATCAAACAATTAATCTAGATTCACAATAGTGACCATCCACTGCAGTGGGGAGAAGAGACATCAGACTGCTCTTTTCTATTGCTGAAGACTGCCCTTACTATTATACTGTTTTGGCATTCTCTCTTTGCTTTCTGCATCCCATTCTTAATTTAACTCCTGAAATTTTGCAGTCTTTACTTTTCCTTTCTTCATCTCAATCACTTACTCCATCTGGCAATCTGCCCTGCCTCTGAAACCAGAGCTCTTCTTGTCTCAGTGTGCACTTGGCTTACTCCCTTCCTATAACTAAAAGCACCTGCCATTCTTTTCCCTTGTTCTGGATGGTATTTTTTGAGATCTAAATACAGCTCTGCTTTGTCTGAAATAGCTGTTTGGTTTTCACAAGATATCATTTAGCTTGAAGATAGATTGTAAGAGGACTCTGTTTAATGAAAATTAGAAGCAAGAAGGCTGTTTTAGAACATTCAGGTTATTCCTCACACATCAGGGGGGAAAAAAAGTAATAAAAGGCCCTTTTCTTTCTGAAAATCTTCCACCTCAGCCCATGTAAGACTCAGAAGCAAACTGGATGGCCACAGACTCAAGGGGATTTAGTATGTTTCTTGTCACTCTGCTGAACTCTGTTGTAACGGTTCACAACCATATTCATTACTGCAATGCAAGGGAAGGTCCACTGCTGTCAGGGTGGCCAGGTGAGACAAGAACCCGCAGGAGAGAACAACACAAACAAGGACAGCAACAGCAAATCTGTGGAGGCTGCAGATGAGAGGCAAGTTTTCAACCCAAGTGTGAAAGAGTGGGGATTGCTGAGCAGTTGAATAGTTAAACCCGCAGCATTCAAGGGTGAAGTAACTTCTGGCTTACCCTGGGTCTGCTGCAGCCAGTATCATTTCTCTGGCCATGTCCTAATTGGATGCATAGGGAATAACACCTAAGAGTCTTTAAACACTGAGATACATAAACGGTCCCAGCATTTTGGCGTTTCAGCTTTAATTGTGTTCTTATCAATGTGCAAACTAAATTTATCTGAAAGCTGATACTTCAGGTCTGGGCTTCTCTCCCATGGCACCCCTGCATTATAGACTCTGAAGTTATGTGTGCTTTGTGCTGGAACAGAGTTACCTTTGCTCAGATAAGGCATTTTTACATACTGCAGGATGGAGGAAAAAAATGCCTGTGGCAAGTCAGGAGGGAACTCTCACGGTCAGGATTTATCTTTTCTTGGGTAAAATTGCAATTACTGTTGACTGGAATTTAAATAGAGAAAAAGACTCAATCAAGCAAAAGCTTCATAAACGTACCAGAAATGTGGTCCTGTACACTGAAATCTGCTAAAAAAAAAAAAAATAACATTTGTGTTCTTAATCAAGTATGGTCATTCAAGCTATATTAGAAATACATAAGTCATATTTTGGCAAGGTTTTACAGAATGAAATGGGGCACAGAGAGATTCTCAACCTCTAAATTGTTAATGTACATGCAAAAAGTTATTCAGTTAAACATCATAGATTGGACTGGATGATCCTGGATGTCTCTTCCAACCTGGTTGCTTCTATAATTCTATGTTAATGCATAGAATGGCCAGAAATGTCATTTACCTAAAGGGATTTATATTTCCTTAAATAATAATCATGGGATGTCACTGTAGCAAACTCACATCATAATTACATGGTTCAAGACTTCAAAAATATCCTAGAGTTATATTCAGCTAATAAGTCCTTTGGGTTTATTGATTAAATTTATTTATATTGCATAAGTCCATTGAGATTCAGCCACCTCCTATGTGAGGTTGGAACAGAGCTGAAGGAAGAACAAAAAAAAAGAAAGACCTATGATTTTAATAATTTGAAAGTGCAGTGTATGGACCAAGGATAAACTTTCCACAGAAATAGTAGGTCATTATCAAAGCCTAGGCTGCAGGTATTAATTTTACATTATTCTTAAAACTCAGAAATATTGGAAGGTCAAATAAAAGCACTTAAAGAAGTTGTGTTTTTCTTAGACTATCACACACAGCTGCAGTGTTTGGTCTGTCCCACTTTACAAAGCTGAACACTGAAAACACTTCTGCACAACTAGATGCAGTAATTTGTTTGGTTCAGTTTCTTCTTTCCTCACAAAAATAACAAGATCAGTCATCAGAGGCTGATGGACATGGAAGAATCACTTATTTGCTTAATTCTTTGCACATATCAGTTCTGACTGATTTAAATAGCAGTGAAAAAAGGAGACTGCCTAAAGGACTGGAGAAAAGCAAGACAGGACATCTCAGAGTTTAGAATAAAAAAGAAAATGGCTGGGCTACATCTGAGTTTCCAACAGTTCTAGCAAAAAAAACAAACCTTACAGTGGAACAGAATACCAGCAAATTGCTGTGTGCTTGCTTATTTTCTTTTCTCTGTTATAAGAATTAGAAAAACTGAGTCAATTGCCTCCTCTCCTTTTCTTTTCTTTTTTTTTTTTTTACAAAGAGTGTTTAAGACCCTTACTAAAACTCTGCAAACTTGTTAAAAGGATGAACAGTTTTCCCAGTGAAGTCCAGATTATCAGAATGACAATGGCTGACTGTTGAGAAGAACTGTTGAAACCATGCAGCCTTTTACATTGGGAAAGTGTAAACTGAGCCAAATCCAAATGTTTAGATATTATGAATCCCAAAAAGGACATTTAAGTCCTTGTTTATTTCTCCTCATTAAAGAAGTGTTTATTTATTTCAACACAAGATAAACTTTGCTATTAATGAAAGTATATTTCTTCCTAATCTTTGCTTCTCTAGGATAGTTAAATATTAGCTAGAGTGAATATGCTAAAGAAAACAGTCAAAATATTCCATATATATTTTAATTTTTTTTTTTCATATATATATTCACAGGCTCACAGGATATCAGGGGTTGGAAGGAACCCAAAGAGATCATCGAGTCCAAGCCCCTTGCCAGAGCTGGATAACACAATCTAGCTCAGGTCACACAGGACAACATTCAGACAGGCCTTGAAAGTCTCCAGAGAAGGAGACTCCACAATCTCTCTGGGGAGCCTGTTCCAGTGCTCTGGGACCCTTCCAGTAAAGAAGTTCCCCCTTGTGCTGAGCTGGAACCTCCTGTGCTGCAGCTTCCATCCATTGCTCCTTGTCCTATCCCAGGCAGCAAGTGAGCAGGTCCTGTTCCCTGCTTCTTGATCCCCAGCCCTCAGATATGTATAAACATTGATTAAATCCTCTCTCAGTCTTCCCTTCTCCAGACTAAGCAGCCCCAGTCCCTCAGTCTCTCCACATTAGGCAGTGCTCCAGTCCCCTAATTATCTTCATAGCCCTCTGCTGGACCCTCTCCAGCAGGTCCCTGTCCCTCTTAAAGTTGGGAGCCCAAAACTGCATGCAATACTCAAGATGGGGTCTCACTAGGGTTGGATAGAGGGGAAAGAGAACATCCCTTGATCTGCTGAACACACTCTTAGGTTTGATATAAGTTAAATATTTTATCACTTCTCCATTATTTCCATAAACTTTGTATCTTTGTACTGAGTTTCCAGGCATGACTAAATTAGGCTACAAAGCCATTTTAGCCTAAGCAATACAAATTAAATTTGTTGACATAAATATTTGGGTAATAATTCCACTTTTCACAAATCACAGCTAAAGATGTGACTACACTTTAAGTTCAAAACACTTGCAAATACAAAAGCTTTACCAGTTCTTTGTATAGCTGACATCTCTGATCCCTTTATTATGTTAGAAATGTTGTAAATAGTTTTTGAATACGTTAATGTGTTCATGAATATGTTCACACACCAGCCTGATTCTCCAGTCCACTCTCAATAATGAAAGAGCAGTTTTCACAGCCAGCCTTCCTAGATCTGCTGAACAAATATTTGCCTACATGTGTTGTAATACAACTGTGTGGTGGGTGGGTATGTACATATGCACTAAATATACATGGTAGTTTATATTATGCAAGTACTAAAGAAGCAAACAAATCTTACACAAATGAGTAACGTGGCTCAGCAGCAGGAAATGAACCAAAATGGGAAGAGAAAACATTGGTTGTAACAAAGGAAAGCAAATCATCAGTGAGCTTGTACACATTTCTCATGGTCTCCATTTAGTAAGTTGGCAACATACCAGAGATCCTGAGATTCCATGGAATATGTGGCCTTCACTATGTTTTGTTAATTTTCCTCAGTTAATCTATATATACTGAATTAAACAGATCAGACTGGATAGGGTTAGTTAGCCCAAGGACTGATTAAGAACCTTCAGCTGCCTAAGGCATTAGGCAGAGAGGAATCTTCCTAATGCATTTACATATGTTTTATATCCACTACTGATTAGATGAAATATTATGAATCCCAGGCACCTGTCTCCAAGAGGAACCATCAGGAGTATTTGCACACAAAGTGTCATTTCAAAAGTCAGAGATGATGATTTCTGATTGCTGTGCAGTTAGGTAGAAAGAATTCAGGATAAAATCAAGGAACTAAGAGGAGAGAGGACTGGAGGATTCTCTGGCAAGAGTACTCTCTGAACGTATTGTTACTAGCTCTTGAACCCAATGCACCCTAAGCATGAAGACTGAATGCTGATTTGAGTGTAGTGTTCCTAAGCCTCTCAGAATCAATCCTGGAAACCGTCAACAAACTCTGGTTTCACAACAACCTGGGCTATGTAGATGTCTTCCTGATTCCAAATGTAGGCTCACATCCCTTCCTTTGAACAGAAGAAAACTGCACCTTGATAGGAACCGTTTCAATATGCCCAAAGTAAACTTTTCCATTCACCTTTTGCATGGAAAAACTTTCCCTCTCTCACTCCCCTACCTTCCCACTTCTGGTCAACTCTTTCCAGATTCAACTGCTAAGTCTTGCTGAATAAACTTCTTTCATTTTTATGTTCCACTTCAGTGGAGGTTTTCACAATTATATCAATATGCAATTTATTCTTCTGATAACTTTTTAACAGACACGAAAAGATATCAACACATTTCATAGATCTAATACAGGTGCATGGTTACAATCAGCCATCCCTATCATGTCTATGAAGTGCATTGTGATGCCTTTATTGCACCTGGTAATTAACTAACAGAGCAACACAGATGTGACTGAGACGGGAGATCAGCTCATCATGTTTCTGAGGTTCTGAAGGTTACACATTATTTGGGGTTTCAGTAACCAGTGTCAGGGCTGTACAGTTCACTGGAGGACAAAACACTGGTTAAATTGACACTGGTCACTGAACTCTGAAGAAAGCATTTCATACCATTTCCTCAAATCAGACCTAGATTATCACCCTGATAGTATCTGCAAATTTACGTTGAAAGATTTTTATGCTTTTGGTTTCTTTTTCGTAATTTGTAAATTTCAAGTGCCTAAATTCCCCTGCTAAGAAAGTCCAAAATCATGCCAGTAAACTTGCAGGATTCCATCAGCCAATATTTCTTAGGTACTTAATTCTCCTCCTGCATTGTGTGAGAATCACACTCCCAGCTGTTCCTGCTGGGAGAAGAGACAATTGAAGGCAAGGAACCGATAAGCCAAATTGCAGTGTTTGTTTATGGTCTACGTAAGGATTTAAGGTTACTGTTTTTCTGTTCCCATGTCTCAATATTTAGCTGAAAGATTTAGAATTTGCTTAATACAAATCAGAATATTTATTATTATTATTATATTATTTATTAGTAGTCAGGTAGAAACAGACCTGGGGGTGCTGGTAGAGAGTAGCTGAACAAGAGCCAGCAGTGTGCCCAGGTGGGTAGGAGAATCAATGGCATCCTGGCCTGGATCAGGAACAGTGTGGCCAGCAGGACAAGGGAGGCTATTCTGTCCCTGCACTCAGCACTGGTCAGGCCATACCTTGAGTGCTGTGTCCAGTTCTGGGCCCCTCAATTCAAGAGAGATGTTGAGATGGGCACCAAGGCTGGTGAGGGGCCTGGAGCACAGCCCTGTGAGGAGAGGCTGAGGGAGCTGGGGGTGTGCTGCCTGCAGAAGAGGAGGATCAGGGCAGTCCTCATTGCTGTCTACAGCTACCTGAAAGGAGATTGTAGCCAGGTGGTGTTGGGCTCTTCTGCCAGGCACCCAGCAACAGAAAAAGGGGACACAGTTGCAAGTTGTGCCAGAGGAGGTCTAGGCTGGGTGTTAGGAGGAAGTTCTTGACAGACAGAGTGATTGGCATTGGCATGGGCTGCCCAGGGAGGTGGTGGAATCACCACCCCTGGAGGCGTTCAAGAAAAAAATGGATGAGAGACTTAGTGCCATGGTCTAGTTGATTGGCTAGGGCTGGGTGATAGGTTGGGCTGGCTGAGCTTGGAGATCTCTTCCTACCTCGTTGATTCTATGATTCTATAATAATAATGAGTAAGCTTAGAGGTTTTATGAATAGTTCTTACCACTGCAAACTTCAGGTCATCATTGATTTGACCGTCTACAGTCAAATGTGTGATGGCACATACACAGATTTGCTTCTCTAGCTCCCTGAAAGCTCCATTTTTGTGTTTTTGACACCATCCAGTCTTTAAGAAATCTCATCTTGATAACAGACAAATTGACCTACATGGCACTAATTAGGCACAGATTATGTCAGCAAACATAAAAATCCCTTGGTTAGGTTTGGTCTAAGAGAAACAGTTCAGCATACACCCACCTAAACAGCGACACGTGAGAGATGCATTTGGGATTCCAGTTGTTCTCTCCATTCCTCTACCTTTCTCCCTCAGTTGATAGCACTTGCAGGATATGTTAATGTCACCAGCATTACACAGGCCCTGACTCTGGCATCAGGGAAGTCAAAACACAAGTTGAAGTGAAAGGTTTCTCTCTGAAAGCCCATTTGAGAGGTCACCTGAGAGTAACAAACAGAACTTCACTGTGTTTTCTGGCTTGGTGTATTTGCAAACTTATGAAAGAGCCATGGAGATGTACAGCAGAGCATGGCTCAGCCATAGCATTTCCATTCAGAAAACATAGGGGGTCTAGGGAGTTCAAATTCAAAGGCTAAATAGAAGTCGGTCAATGTTGTGAGAGAGGGGCCAGGAAAGAAAAAGGCAGCTGGAGGTGGGCTGGCTTCCAAGGGCACAGCAGCAGTGATTGATGATTAACAAGAAGACCATACAGTAGCCTTGTAATGTTTGAGGATTTTGTTATGGGATATTAATTAACTCTTTATTGTGTATGGAATCTACATGCTATGGAAAGCCTTAGAAAGCACTGGGCCATTATTCACTACCACAGTGAGAAGCTTCCCAGGTTGTTATTGGGTGATGACTCTTCAGCACTCTCCCAAGCACCAGATGTACTTGTAAAAGGCAAGATGTCAGCAACATTGACAAAATGCCTCGCACAGAAGCTGTCAGCATTTCAGCGTTGGGCAACAGGGATCCCTCCTACAGTGTAATGTATTGAAGGCTGGAAGCCAGATACCTGCCCTCTCGTTAGCACAAGGGCACTCAGTAGCTCTGTGAACAGTAATGAACATGACAGGAGACTGCCTGGGGGATACATGCCATTGACAAGGTGCCCTTTCCTATCGAGCAGTTTGCAACCACTGGGTGATCCAATGAGCAT
The DNA here is from genome assembly GCA_013396675.1 of Eubucco bourcierii. Taxonomy (NCBI): domain Eukaryota; kingdom Metazoa; phylum Chordata; class Aves; order Piciformes; family Ramphastidae; genus Eubucco; species Eubucco bourcierii. The sequence continues at coordinate 1,821,771 of VWZE01006839.1, read as the reverse complement.
GGCAGGGGCAACCTCTGACTTCAGACTGCCTAGAGATGGAGTGATGTCTCAAGGCATCACCTTGCACATGCAAGTTCAAACAAATGCAGTTCTAAAAAAACATTAATTGAGCTATTTCTCAGTAGTGATTAATGAGAAGGCTCCTTCACAGTAACTCACTGTGTTCAATTTATATTGTAAGCAGATGATTGTCTTACAGCTTCATTTGACATTAACAAAAGCGTATTAGCAACAAGGACTGTATTGCAAGGAAAAACACCTTTCCAGTTATATGGAAATTTGGAGACCAGAATGGAGCAAATACAAAAGTATTAATAATGCAATGTCATTGCAATGGGTTTATAAACACTCTCCCAGATTACAACACTGCCAGCTCAATGGATTTACAGCATACTGGGATGTGAGATACCAGGACAAACAAAGCATGCAGATAGGTTTCAAATGATTCACATTTTGCAGTCATTTGAGATGTGTTGTCAAATTCTTTTCCATGTTACCTGTACTCTCCTATTTTATACTCAGTTCAAAAAGACCTTCTGGATGTTCTTGGCATCCTCCTCTGCTTCAAAACAGACAGAGGCTCAAGCTTTTGTTGAATTGCAGCCAATATTTTGAGGAAGAGAAATAGTTTTGTTTTGTGGTTACTCATCTCTTCCAAAGAGGAGTTCTCAGTTTTCAGGCTCTATGTTTTTTAAATGTATTTATTTATTTATTATGATTTTTATTTGAGGAGAATGAAGACAAACACACAAAAATGTGTCATGTTTGCAGCTTGGCTCTGTCACTAATTCAGCGTGTGGCCTTTCATATATCATAGAATCATAGAATGGTAAGGTTTGAAGTGACCTCAAGGATCATCTAGTTTCAACCCCCTGCCATAGGCAGGCAATAGAATCATAGAATGGTAACGCTGGAAGAGACCTCAAGGATATCACTTTGCATGAAAGCTACTGATGTCTTTTCTAGAATCTGAGAGAAGGGCTGACCCTTCAGGGCTGTTCTTTTGGAGGAAGGTTTTCTGCAAAGCACCTTTCTCAGGAAAACAAACACTTAAGTAAATCACTCCATTTTACAGGATTAATTTTATATTTGAATCTCAAGTGGACTTGCATTTGCTTGAAGCAAATATAATTCAAAACTTCAAGGCATAATTAAATGGCTTTGGCTGGGATGAATGTGCTCTCATGATAATTCTACTATTAATGCATTTTATACTAACCCCTGAAGATTTTCACATCAGAGCTGGGTCATCTGATCTAGTTGGGATCATTTATTTTAATTTCTTTTTCTTATTTGTTTTGTCAGGTGGAAGAAACTTCACCAAAAACACTATACCCCTGTTATTTCATGGCAATTGTTAACATTCTGAACACTCCCTGAATTTAATAGATCTCTCCACAGATTGGTATTCATTCACAGTGTCTTAGGAGGTTACTGCATCCACGACAGCACGAAATTGAAAGCAACTCTAGCTGGGGTGGAATCATATCACATGATGTAATGACATTCAGAAATTATTCATTAGGAAAGGAAATGGCAGAATGGGTACTCTGCACTGTATTTTGCTTTTCAGAGTTTTATTCAGTCTTTTGTCAAACACTTTTCCAAGTGGCTAAAAAAAAAACCCAAACAAAAATGAACAAAAAAAGTTACAAAGCAATTTTCATCCAGCAGTTTCCATTCATTTCCATCTTGAAATTGATCAAGTGCCTACACATCACTGCTGCATCTGTGGGAAAAGGACGTGATGAAGTGATGCAGCTGGATCGAGGGTGTGCATCACAGAATCACAGAAACATTCAGGTTGGAAAGGACCCTCAGGATCATCAAGTGCATGGTATGTCAATGGTGAAAGTGAAAACAGATGCCCTTACGAAGTGGAGCGCCTGGCAGTTTCACAGTTGCCCTCTATTTTGTGGAATGTCACTTTAACAATCTGACATTTAAGTCTGTGGTTTGGGGATTGTCCAGGGAAATCCCTTGTGACTTATTGCGTGGGCACAAAGTTTCATTCAGGGCTGGGCTGTGGGTGAAGGTTCTGTTGGTCTACCCATTACTAGTATGGTTATGAAGGACACTAAAAGCATGGACTGATGCTGTAAATAATTATTGTTCTGTTATCTGATGTGATAGACTTTCAATTACATAATGCTCTACTTCTCCAAGTAAACTGGATACTGCTGGATAGACAATGAGCTCTTGTTTGCTTTTTTTGAAAGAACTGGGACTTCTGAAATCAATATTTTGTGAGAAAATGTTCTAATCTTAGCAATTGGTTCTTTGATCTCATAACATATTTAGTGAGAGTCTATGCACAGACTGTTTCATGCAGGAGATCAGGTCAATTCAGCAGTGAAGGTGCTGAGCCTGTTGCTTGAGAAGGCTGACTTCAAGCCGCTGTTATGTGACCTTAGATAAGTCACCAGTCCTCTGAGTCCTGTTTCCTCATCTCATAAAATAAGGAATAAGTGGTCTTTTCTGTCTCACAGGGTAATTGGGCAGCTAAATACATAAGAAATGGTTGAGAGAGCTATAATAATAGGGGCCACATAAGTACATAATGCTTCAGTAGGGAAATAGAAATGTTAGCACTAAGTACTGTGCTCAAGTAGATTGTTTGGAGTTAATGTACCTACTCCATGTCTATTTTAGTGGAGAAAGAACTGTCTAATGTTATAGTGACAAAGTTCTGGTTTAAGTTCCATGTGCCCAGGGCTTAAACTGTGAAATTACTGTAGTCATATTTATAGTGCAATTAACCAACACATACACAAGCACACAAAAAAAAATCACTGCTGTTCTAAACCAATGTTTTAAGAATTTACATGGATGTAAAAGGATTTATGCAATGCCATTGATGTCCAACTTTTAATACCCACTTTTCCTTTCACAAACATTCATATGCTGTTACTTTGGGTTTATTTGAACTAGATTAGACGGGGCCGACAAATGCTTAAATGTGTGTACATTAGCCTCAGCTTGTGCTGCTGTGTTTTGCTATTTGCTTCACCTTCCTTTCAACTCTTCCCAACTTCTAAAATATTAAATATTTACCAAAAGCTGAATAAAAAGACTTTGCCAGTTTTAATCAGGTGAAGATCTGGCTGGTTTTTGGTTGGTTTTTTTTTCCCTTTGGCTCAGGTCTATAAATCTCCCTACATTTTCTTAGGCACTCTGTTGAGGGCAACATCCTCAGTGCAAAAGCATAGCCCATTCTGGTTACTGTGACACAAAGTGATTAAGAAAATATTTTTCATATGCAAAAACCTTGTAACAAGGTTATAAAAATTTCTTCCAAAGGAGTGGGTCCATGACTTTGAAATGTTGAAAGAAGATGAAAAAAGAAACAAACCTGAGAGTGCACTACCTCCCTCTGTTCTCTGACAAGGTGGATGGGATCACCTAATATGCATTTCATTTTTGCATCTCTAAATTCACTTATTGAGACAAGAACTGTCCCTCTGAGATACATGATTGTTTCATAGCCACTTTTCTTTCCAAACAGCTTCTCTGATACACCCTGGAAATGTCTTAAAAGACTCTGAAGCTGAGACATCAAGACTGCAAATCCAAGGAATTTTTGTTTTCTGGGCTGCAGCCAGATTTGATTCTTGGTAAATTTTCAGCGACTCTGGCTCTTGAGAATTGTTCTTACCAAATCAACTTGTGCTGCTAACAGCTCTCTGTTCTGTACCATAGTCAGCATGTTGTCTAAACAGACTATTATCCCGAGCTCTCGCTCACACAAGGCTGCTACCATGGAGCTGACAAGAAGCCAAATGGTAGGCTGGAGAACTGCCAAAGTTCTCCTTCCCAGCAAAGCCTGGAAGAACTTTTGACATTTTTTCACCAGTAGGATAGGAAGACGTCCTTCAGGTCTAATCTCACCATCCAGCTGTCCCATGTTGAGGTGTCTCTTAGGAGATGGAGCCCTTCTTCTTGCAATGCATGTACTGGTATAGCATTCCAGCATTCAGTCTTTTCAGATTTATCACACATTAGTCCTCCTTCCTCTGTCCTTTTGGGCACCAGGAACAAATTGCTCACAACTGGCGTTTTAGTTGAGAGGATTTTTACAATCACTTGCTTTCTCACAAGGAAAAACCACCTTCTTCTTGTATCAAACATTTGCTTAAACTATGGGAAGTGAGAAAATATCTGTCACATCTATCAATATCGAAATTGTAGACAAATTTTACCAAGGTCTTTGCTTTTGCATACCCACTTCTTAAAACATCACCTGTCTTCCTCTTTGACAGTTTCATCTGTAAGATCTGAGTGACATTTTTCTTGTATATAGACTGAAAAACATTTTCATAAATTTGGCACTTTTTTCAGTCTGGTGACTTGAGATGTTCCACCACTCTTACCCAAGAATATTTGCCCATTATGAAGCAGGCAAGGTTCACGAGAAGGTGAAAGTCCATTGATCTCTTTTCCTTTTTTCCAGAACATCTGAACCGACATATTAATCTTACTGGGCAATTGAGGAAGCAAATACTTTGCAGCTGAACCATGCTGATGTTAGTATCTGTTGGTTCTGGTTCCCTCACTTTCTACACTTCAGATGCAGAATTACTTTGACATGTGTTATCTACCCAGCTCTTAACTCCCTGCAGTAGATAATACAGAAAAAATATTTCCCCTCTCTGGTTCACTAAAAAACAGTGTAGGACTATAATTTCTTTTGTCTCTTTTGACACAAAGTGATTCAGTTCCAGTTTGCACAAACAGCAGCAATAAACAAATAATATTTGTTGTCATCTAATTGGAGGGTACAGTAAGCCATAAGAATGTTCCCATGCTAAGTATTTACACTCATAGGTTATCATCCAAACTCTGTGTAGCAAGACTGAAGGCATCCTGACTTGCAGATGAGTTTGATTAGAGGTAGTGTATAATAAATAAAGATTATTTTTACTTCTGCTTTCAAGTCCTGTTGTTGTTTTCTCTCATCCCTGTGCACTTTATGACCCTTCTGTTATCTTTAACATCCTGCAAGAAATAAACATGATCTTTGCTTGATTCGTAGAATGTTTGAATGTTTTCTATTCTGTATCAGTCCAGCACATCTGGGTTCGCTGATATTATTTTTATTTTTTCAGATCTGGAAGAAAGATGATGATGTTGGAAATGCTCCACGATTCCCTTCTCTGATCTGATCCATTGTTTGAACTATCATTTTTATCAGGCAGTTTCTATTCAATATGTCAGGTAGCCACAAATTGGATTTTTTTTTTTTCAACATGACCTTCATTCTTTATTTCATGACAAAGAACTCTGAATAATATGAGAAATTTACCAAACAGAACGGATTATCTCAGAGATTTGCTTTCTTAAGCACAGCTGCAGTTGCCAGTCCTGTCTGAAACATAGTTTGACAATAGAAAAGCAGATCGTGAACTTCTAGTACCTGGTTACCATATGTGCAGGGATTCTGATCTCCACAGAGGAAGTTCTGTTGGTAACCTGGTGTCCTCTGTACATTTTGCATCATACTGATGTGACCAAACCGGTCTAGTTTGCAAATATTTATTCTTATAAAGAGAAATTAACATGTGGCTTCTATTTTTTAAAAGTTCTCTTTTTGTGATGGTTTTGTGATAGTTTGGGAGTTTCCACCACTCCCCCGCCACTTTGTAAAATCCCCCAGACTAGACTCAGCCAGCTGGAAGTTAAGGACTGAAGTTCTGTTTACAGCTTAGCACAATATACAAACAGAGACATACACAATGTACAGGAATATTTTCAGAAATATACAAGTTAAAGGTAATACTTTAAGTGTTAAAGAAACACAACACCCCTCCCAGAATTCAGAGACCCCAGGAGGGGCTCCCAACCACCCTTCCACCTTCTCCCCACCCCTTTACATTACTGCAAAGTTTGGCTTACGCGCAAGGTGAGTTTGGAGGATCGGCCAGGGGGGTTAGAAGGAAAGTGGTTAGTGAGGTTACTCAGCAGAGAGGAGAAGGCAAGAAGCTGCTAGACAGCCCAAGTGTCTGAGCCCGAGTGTCTTGTCTTTGGTTTGTGTTCTGGTTTATCCATCTCAGCAAGCCTGTGAGTGAAGTAGACATCACCATTGTTTTCCTTTCACAGCCTGTAGTAAAATTTTCTCTATTAAAATATTCCAATTACAGTATCACAGTATCACAGTATCACAAGGGTTGGAAGAGACCTCAAAGATCATCAAGCCCAACCCATCACCACAGCCCTCAAGACTAGACCATGGCACCAAGTGCCACGTCCAAAAGCGCCTTGAACACCTCCAGGGACGGTGACTCCACCACCTCCCCGGGCAGCCCATTCCGGTAGCCAATTAGCCGCAAACCTGCAAGGAGGTGCTTTTAGCATTGATGTCTGACTCACACAGTAGGGGACTCAAGGACTGGAAAAAATATTCTGGCAAAGCATTGTTGCTGCTGCCATCTCTCTCCACCTGGGTGTGGTGAAATTTGTATGCAGGCCTCAAATTACAACACTTGCTCTATACATGCCTTTATTCTTTGCTTGCTGTGATCCAGTCCCCTTGGCTCAGGTTGCCAAACGGAACATGTGCTTACTCCCCATGGTGGTCTTTCTGCCCACTAACATTCTCCAGTTCTCATCTGATGTGGTCATGCTTTTCTTTGCTGAATCGGTTCCTCAGAGACTATCCACACATTTTAAGTTCAAATCTTTAACTTAACTAATGAGTTTTCTTCCTTCAAAGGGCAATGGCAAACTGAATATTCTAGAAACCTAGAAATTTACATAAATCTCCTATATTAGATGAGTGAGGTTAGATGAAACAAATAACAAATGCCCAAACAATTTCTGGGTTTCAGCAAAATTTTAAGGATGTATTTTAAATATTTACATTTCAACTAATAAATAAATCCCATGCTTTAATAAGGCTTCTATTTTATACAGTTGGTGTGAATTTTGTCCTAAATGAGTTTCACACTTCAATACTTCTTGCAGCTGATATTCCAGAAAATATCATAGGTTACTGGTGACAGCTAAAATATCAAACATAACTTCTAATCTTACTCTTTATTATTTTGTGTCATGCCTAAAACCAGTCTCATTTCTGAAAAGATTATATCAAAGTCTCTTGGCACACACTTTATTTATTCATTTTAGCAAATAAGCAAGGTACAACTTAAAATCAGATTATAACTTAGAATAGTATACTTTAGATTACACCTTAAAAGCAGAAATATAAAATGTTTACTTCCACTGGAGATTCATTGCTGGCAAATAAGTGTAGGTTATGACAGCCAAACTTTCTGAATATTGTCAAAATTAAACCACAAAATGAGTCTGAATCTGTGATTCCAACTCTAAAATTCAGTTATGGTGCTTTATAAATCTATTGTCTATACTCTTGTTATTAAACTAATAATTTCCAGAACCTGTGATTAGTAAAGTGAAAAATTAGTCTGTTTTTTACTAAAAGTGATGAGTGGGAGGATGTTAGAAAGATTCTGTTGAATTGAATTATACTTAGAAAAAAGATTTGATCCTGTGGAATTATCACAGAATGCTGAGTGTGGAGCTAAGCAAGTTCATGGTTCTGTAGCAGGTCAGTTTGTGAACAGAAACTCTGGAAGGAAAGCAGAACTGAGGGGAAATGCGGAAAAGGAGAAAGTGTCGATGAGAATGAAAAAGCAGAGACTGAAGCTGCTAATTGTTTAAGTACATTATAATGATGCTAGGGCTCTGGACAGGTACAGGTATCCTGCAAACAAAAAGATGGGTGTAGCAGTTGCCCTGAGGAGCTTAAACATATGGGAGTAAAATATGTGAGACAGACTACAGTGGTTAGAAACACAATAACCTAAACCTGTGGGAGTGGTAAAAGCTGTGCCACTGACTTCAAAATTATGGAGGGGAGCTGAGGGGCATCATGTTGATCAAATTCACACACGTCTAGAGTTCAAAAGATCACTGACTGCCAAAGTCTTCCTGACCTCAGAAAGGTAGAAAGTGTAAAGAGATAGGTAGAACACAGATCTTACAAAAAGGAATATTAATGTCTCTAAGACAAAAAATTAGAAAACGATCTCCACTTCTTTTTTAGCCTGCAATTACGGTTCTCTTTCAGCTAAGCTGGTGATGTGAAACATGCCCTGCCTTACTGATGTAAAGTAAATAATGTCTGATTTACTGCTTATTCCCAAATTAATTTTCATTCCAAGTGAATGATTAGTTTCCTCTCAACCCAAATTTAACTTAAAATACTATCAGCAAGCATTATTTGGAAAATTAAATTAATTACTATGTTTGTTTTTCATTGGTACTCTGCAGCAACGAGCACAAGTGTATATGCGTCTATACCAATTTCCTTGTCAGTAAGTAGTTGTTGAGGTTGTTATTCGTGGGGACCTCCCTTTTTACACAAATGTAAGCAGAGTTTTCACAACAAAACTGTCACACCAAAGCAATTCTCTTTCTGAAAAACCTATGGCTTTCTAGAGTTCAGCATTGTGAGAACAGAGAGTCACCTGGCAGTGTGAAAGAAGGCTTATAGAATGGTTTAGATTGGAAGTGACCTCAAAAATCATCCAGTTCCAACCCCCTGCCATAGTCAGAGACACCTCCCACTAGAAAAGGTCACTCAAGGCCTCATCCAACCTGGCCTTGAACACCCCCAGAGACGGAGCAGCCACAACCTCCCTGGGCAACCTGTGCCAGTGTCTCACCACTCTCACTGTAAAGAACTTCTTCCTAATATCTAGTTTCAATTTCCCCTCTGCCAGTTTAAACCCATTACTCCTCATCCTGTCATTACAAGACCTTGTCAATAGTCTCTCCCCAGCCCTCCTGTAGCCCTCTTCAGTTACTGGAAGGCCACCTCAAGGTCTCCTGGAAGCCTTCTCTTCTCCAGGCTGTAGAGCCCCGACTCTCTCAGCCTGTCCTTATAGTAGAGCTGCTGCAGTCCTCTGAGCATCTGTGTGACCTCCTCTTGACCCACTCCCAATAGTTCTATGTCCTTCCTGTGTAGGGGGCTCCAGAACTGCAAATAGGACTCCAGGTGGGGTCTGAGGAGAACTGAGCAAAGGGGCACAATCCCCTTCCTTGCCCTGCTGCCCACACTGCTCTTGTTGCAACCCAGGACTCAGTTGCTGTCTGTGCTGCACACACCACAGGCTCATGTTGAGCTTTTCATCAATCAAGACCCCCAGGTCCTTTTCCTCAGGGCTGCTCTCAGCCATTCACCACCCAGCCTGGAGCTGTGCTTGGGATTGCACCGACCCAGGCTTGTGCTGAAAAACATCAGGCAGCACTTTCAGAAGTGATGTGAAAGAACAAAACAGGCATTTCACAGAATGCTTCCCCAACGGATCTGTAAATGTTTATGCAATATCTTAATCTTCTCAGGTACAATTGAGGATGTTATTTTTCTCTATCCACATACCTTGTCTTTCCCTCTAATCTCTTACATTGTTGCCTGTCCTCAATAACATCTTGTGGCACTGGTGACACAGGTGAATTATGTGTTATATAAAGTTCTTTTATCATTTTTTATGGTATTTGCCTTCCGTTTCAATTGAGTGTCTGCCTTGTTCTTCGGCAGAAAAGTCTCAAAAGCATCTGAATGAATTCCTAATAATCTGTCTTTAATACCTCATTATGCTGAGCAGTACAAAGCTTGAATTACAGACTACTGGCATGAAATTAATGTATGCTATCTTCAAATTATCTACTACTTATATTCCAAAAGGGATCTGAAAAAAAAAAAAAAAGTTAAGGTTATTCACATCTGTCAAAAACCACTTTTTAAATTTAGTAATAGCCAATACTGCCTTTTATTTCTTCATTTGCCAGCTGAAAGCATTAAGCACCTTGAAACTGCAGTTCTTTGAAGCCTATGAAAACTACAGCTGAGTAAAGGGAAAGTACAAATGTATCAAGTTCCTGCTTCTTAAACCCTGTTTATTGCAGGTACTAAATTACACTATAAATTAAGGAGTTTGAGGGCTCATTCTTGAAACCTGTTAAACTATTGTATGTAGAGGCTACAAACATGTATAAAGACAACTAACAAAGAGGCAGGTTGCTGGATTTGTACCTGTGGTGAAGAAGAAAAATGAGATTAGGAAAAGCTAAATCATAATTTATGTAATTACTGATAATTGAGAGTCAATCCAACATAAAAGAAAAATGTTAATTCCATTATTTATCACAGAATAGTTTAAAGAAAATATTTTAAAAGATAATAGACAATGATCTCTCAGGGATTTTAAATAATACCTTTTTTTCCCCCCCTTTAGTGTTTGTAAAGGAATTCTGTGAGATATTATACAGTGAAAAAGTTGGTGTGAATGGTGCTTACTATGCTGAGGGGGGTCTAAGTTTTATATTCTTCACAGCAGACACTATTGGTGTGTTTTAGAGGAGGTCCTTCACAGTGACTTAGGGGATAGGTGAAGCCAGTAGCTCCTGACAACTTCTAAAGGCAATAATTTTGCTCTGATACAGAATCACAGAATCAACCAAGGTTGGAAGGGACCATAAGGATCATCTAGTTCCAACCCCTCTGCCATGGGCAGGGACACCTCACACTACATCAGGCTGCCCAGAACCTTGTGCAGCCTGGCCTTGAACACCTCCCTGGGCAACCCCTTCCAGGCTCTCATCATCCTCATGTTGAAGAACTTCTTCCTAACATCCAGTCTGAATCTACCCATTTCTAGCTTGGTTCCATTCACCCTAGTCCCATTACTACCTAACACCCTAAAAAGTCCTTCCCCAGCTTTCTTGTAGCCCCCTTATGCACATATATGCACATATAACCTGTGTGTTTCACTTTTTAGGTCATTAATCTATCTTTTTTCAAAATCAGTCATGTTGAGAGGGGGTTAAATTAGCCAAAAATTTGGCCTTTGTTGCACTGCTAGCTGGTATTGCCTGAGGTTTCAAAGAAAAAGAGGGTAAACACAATAAAAACAGTATAAACACAACAGGTAGCAGGAAGATACCTCAGCAAAACCTGAATGAACATATTGACTGGTATTAGCATACATAGATTTAAGTGAATTTTCTGGTTTAGGGGTTTTGTTCAACAGTCACAGGACAGGTGGAATTTAACGAGAAGTAAATAAGATGTTTAGTCTAAAAGGTACTAAGCCACAGGAATACTATTACCCCCTTAAATTGGTAATCGTTCTCCAAGTCAGAAAACATTCCAAGCAGAATCCTAATGATTTCAAGCAGGGTTTGTAGTTGACAGCCTATCACAGAATCATAGAATCAAACAGGTTGAAAGAGACCTCCAAGATCATCCAGTCCAGAGCAGCACCCAGTCCTAGCCAATCAACTAGACTATGGCACTAAGTGCCCCATCCAGTCTCTACTTGAATACCTCCAGGGACAGGACTCCACCACTTCCCTGGGCAGCACATTCCAATGCCAATAACTCTCTCTCTGTCAAGAACTTCCTCCTAATATCCAGCCTATACCTCCCCTGGTACAACTTGAGGCTGTGTCCCCTCCTTCTTGGTTGCCTATGGCCAGATCCAGAAGACAAGTCAATCAGTGGTCAGTGGCCACATTATGTAGGTTCTTTACAGTGTTTCATTTTGTAACAACTTCCTTTATCCTGTATGCTTTGCTGAGCTTTTTGCTTAATCTTTATAAATAAATCAATTAAATACTTTTCTTCAGAAAGTGCAATAGTAATTCAAAATATTTTGACTACAACAGCTTCTAAACATGCCACTCATTTCTATTTTATGTTGTTTTGTTGTTTGTTTTTTTTTTAATTTGGAAAGGGGAAGGAGCAAAGAATTTTTGCTGAGAGACAAAGTAGTTTGAAATTGGTTAGTCATCTCTTTTTGCCTTTTATACGCGACAGGAGGATTCTGTGGGATTATACTTCAGTCACAATGCTGATGTGATGGCAGTAATGAATGGGGGGAAAGGGTGAAGTTGTTAAAAAAGGGTATGTAAAACTTGGATGAAACAAAAAGCAAAACCCTGTGTGCCCTGATGAGAGACTAGAACTCCATCTCTGCCATGGGAGAGGACTTCTGTCCTTAGAACATCTCAGAATGCAGACCTGTTTATATGGGTTCCTGAAGCATGTCCTCCACATTTCTAGCTCCAGGACAGATACTGGAGAATAAAGGGTGAAATTTAGTTAATTGGTACAAAGATCCATGTATTGAGAACATATACCTGGCAGATAGAGGACATGAAAAATTGTATTACATTAAATGATTTAATAACAGTGAAAATATTATGTTAAAGAAGCCCAACAGATCAATGGCCTTACAGTTAAGTGGCCTTTTCTGAGAGCAAGTCATGCATCATTTGAATGCTTTCCTCTAATCAGATCTGTAGAGACCATAAGCTCTGGAGAGATGGAGAGGAACTTGTTGTGATGGGGTTCACAACTCAGTCCTGCCTGGGACAAATTTTCTGGAGTGTAGACCTTTGCTTTTTAAAAGGCTGTGTGCTCTTCCAAAAGAAACAAGTGACTTCAGGGATTTCCTAATCACTTTGTGACATCAATTCTTACTGACTTTGCAGTATATTATGTCAGCTCACAGCTAATACATTATACAGAAAGCAGAAGATAAGGCACATATAGGAAAAGTGGCCCAAAACATACCCTTTCTTCAGTCATTGTTTTAAGATGACTACTTTAAACTATGTATTTTGGTATCCTAAGAAGTTGTATGATGAGTAGAGGTGTCAGCATGTAAAGCCATTCTAAAAATGTAACATACAGTGCACTCTCTCTTAAGACTTTATTGTATATCCTTATAGATTTGGCTATCAGCATGCACACACAAAATAGAGACAAATTTACTGTATTTCTTCATTTTTATGTGGCTAATAAAACTAAGAGTTAAAAATATAATTATTCATATTCAGTGTGTTAGAATTTCTTTTTCACACATAGGTTGCTATTGCCAGTCTGTGCTGTTTAAATAATTAAAAAAATAAAGCCTTGGACTAATAAAAATACATTTGTAGATCTGCCTCTTGTTTAGGTTTCAGATAAACATGAGTAAGAAAATCTGTGGAGAGAGCAAACATTCATATACAAACATGACCTAGAATAATGTTTCCGTCTTTGCATGAGATTTACAACACACATAGCAGTGTATGCTTGGACTAAGGATGTAAACCAAACACTTTGCTTTTGATTAGGCATTTTATTTTCCTTTAACTCATAGTCACTGTGTTAATATGATAGGAGGTCTTATGTTAGTAGTAAGTGAGCAGGTATGACAGTATCTTATTTGGTTTCCATACTGAGATGCACTTTGTGTTCCTCAACCCATTTATACCACTCTAAGTACCTCTCTGGAGTACACTGGTGAATCATTGTTTCTGCAAGAAGAGATCTCAGATATGTACTAATCTTTTGACACATGAATTGCATTGCCAAGGTAAGAGCCAGTACATGATAGAGCAGTCATTCTGGGTACCAATTTCAGGTAGCAGTAGTGGACAGGGGGAGGGTAGTGCCACTCAACAGCAAAGTTTGGAGAAAAGTCAGGTGTCAGTATAAATTGAGTTGTAACTTGTCTTTTAATCCTATTGTATCCTCAGCACTTTTTCATTGCTATCAGCCCAAATTCGTGAATGCAGTCACATTTGCTTCCATTGGTGACTTTTCACACAACAGATAGTAGGACTACTTAGGCACTTGAAATTAATCATATACACAAACTTTACCTGACCATGGTCACAACTTCTTTTTTTTCACAATGCTTAAAATAATTTAAAATTATTTGTTCAGTTCTTAAAGGCTTTAGGATGAGGAAAAGGACCTGGGGGTCTAGGGTGATGAAAAGCTCAACGTGAGCCTGTGGTGTGAGTGTAGCCCAGGCAACAACTGAGTCCTGGGTTGCAGCAAGAGCAGTGTGGGCAGCAGGGCAAGGGAGAGGATTCTGCTCCTTTGCTCAGCTCTCCTCAGACCACACCTGGAGTCCTGTTTGCAGTTCTGGAGTCCCCGACACAGGAAGGACATGGAACTGTTGGAATAAGTCCAGAGAAGGTCACACAGATGCTCAGAGGACTGCAGCAGGTCTCCTATGAGGACAGGCTGAGAGAGTTGGGGCACTACAGCCTGGAGAAGAGAAGGCTTCCAGGAGACCTTAGAGTAGCCTTCCAGTATCTGAAGGGGGCTACAGGAAGGCTGGGGAGGGACTACTGACAAGGTCTTACAATGACAGGACAAGGGGCAATGGGTTTGAACTGGTAGAGGGGAGATTGAAACTGGATATTAGGAAGAAGTTCTTTGCAGTGAGGATGGTGAGACACTGGCACAGATTGCCCAGGGAGGTTGTGGCTGCTCCCTCCCTGGAGGTGTTCAAGGCCAGGTTGGATTAGGCCTTGAGTGACCTGTACTAGTGGGAGGTGTCCCTGTCTATGGCAGGGGGTTGGAACTAGATGAGCTTTGAGGACCCTTCCAACCTAAACTGTTTTTTGATTTTGTGATTCTGTGATAAAACTGGAAGCATGTGTCTCTGTACTTGCTCCTGAGGATGTGATCATGACCTCAAATTCCAGGAGATACTTAACACCAGTGTCAGAGCTTGATATAACTTCTTATTAAAGAGAACAAACACACTCGTTAGAAATATGAGCATATCTAAACATAAGAGATAGAGGTTTTGGGTGGAAATGGATATTAAGGGCTCAGGAGCAGTTAGGTATTTATTGTCTAAAGTGTTATCTGGATCCCAGAATTATTTCTACAGCTCTTTTCACACTAAATTGCTCCCCCATGCCACTTCAAAAAGGCCATGGCATTCATTTAATTTCATGGAGAATGAGCAGCTTGGATGAGCTAGAATTTATTCCCATGTATTTATTTTTTTTCTTTGAAGTTGTGAAATATTTTGAGATGCCTGCAAAAAGATCTTTCACGGAGGACATAAAATGAGTATTAAATGAGCTGCACAATATTTCTTCTAAAATAAAAATGTTTACCATTACCTCATAATTTCCAGAATGTTTTTATCCCTGTTATAAAAGCCACTGTATTTGTTGGTTTGTTTATTAATTGACAGATACTCTGCTCTGAGATCCTGATCTTTTGCGAATAGTTGGATACAGTTCTGCAGACTTTAGGTTAGACTGGACTCTAGTGCTGTGGAGAGGCACATGGATGAGGCTGGCAAAATGGAGCAACCATTCTACAACTGCAGGGAAGAGTTTTAGTCGAGAGTCTAGGAGGAAGTAGCTGGGTGGTTTGGAGGATTCAGAATAAAAGAGCAGTCAGAGATTCTTCTTGAGGGGACTTCAGTCAGATGCATGTTATGGTTGCAAATGAAAGAGCATGTGGAACAGAGTGTGAATGAGTCTCTTTCCCCATGTGAGTATCATTTGAAGGGGGAAAGAAAAACAAAAGGCAGGAGAGGTTAAACTGACTGTTAAATAGAAGCACATTTCTTGCACATAAAGTTTTATTGTGAGGTTGTGTTTATGGGCCTAGTGAGAAGAGCTGATTAAATGGCAGGTTAATAAAGGGACAGCATGTGGTTTCTGACCTAGGTGGAGAAAAGTTATAAGGTGGGAGAGAAAAAAGTCTGACTGAGGGCCAAGTATGGAAAGAGGAAATCTTACATCGACACAGCTCATAATCAGTGCTCCTTATTTAATATGGAGGAAGCTGTTGCAGAGATGGAATAGAAATGTAGAATGTTCCATTGCTTTGCCAGTAAGGCTAGTAAAGGCATGAGTAGGATCTGTTACCAGGCTATTGTCAGTGACCTAGGTGACTGCCACATCTGAGACCCTAAGCTTTGACATTTTTAGCCCAGCACAAAGTAAATGTGTTACAATACCACCAGAGCCAAATGTAGAAATGTAGTCAGGATAGAAAGAACTGAAGGTTTTGTAGGTAAACCTATATATTAAAACTGATTCTTTTCATAAGTAAATGCTCAGAAAGTTAAAAAAAAAATAATCCAGCCAAAATTTTGTGGTGATTCGTTTACTGCAAATCCATACAAACATGCAACTATAATATCACTGTATCACTGGATAGTGAGCTGTAGATAATGTGAGCTGGATGTGATAGCCACTGCAGAACTTAAGCAAAACAGGGTCACATCTCCAAGCACCTAGGGACTCACATATAGTATGTAACTGTCATACAGTACACTTACAGGAGTACTGAAGATTCCAACTGATTGAAATGGTTCCTTTCACTGCCCTAGCTCAGCCTAGTGTTTCATTCAGTTTGAAACCCCTGCCATCACTCTCACTACTGAAGGCTAAAATACACATAAGTTATCAAGAACAGAAGTAGATCCCTTTGCTGTCTGTGCATACAACCACAGGTCAAACCTTCAAACTCTGATGTAATCAAGTTTCACCAAAGCTTCTGCACATCTGTGAAGCCTGTATTGGCGTCTGCTTGCTGAATCACACCTACTTGAGCCTGTGGTACTTCTACTGTGTTGATTTAGCATTTCCTGAAATACAACCCCGTTTGACCTACAGTCTTGGATAAGCCTATTTAAGCACAGCAAATTACAGTTTCCAGTGCTTCATCAACACTTTGGGCAAATACTACTGTTTTGGCAGAAATTAATTGTTTTTATGGAAATTTAGATATGCTGCTCTGTAGCAGAACATAATGACAGGATGCCCTCAAGTGGCAAAATATAGACTCCACCCAGTGAAAATTAAGTGGTTAGTATACAGACATCCCTTGCTAGAAGATACCCTCTTCAGATATTGACACTCTGGAGGAACTTAATATCTGGGTCTCCAGTTCAAGAGGGACATAGAACTACTTGAGAGAGTCCAGCACAGAGCCACAAAGATGATGAAAGGAATGGAACAGCTCTCTAACAAGGAGAGCCTGAGGGAGCTGGGGCTCTTTAGCTTGGAGAAGAGGAGACTAAGAGGTGACCTCATCAATGTTTATAATAAGTATGTAAAGGTGAGTGCCAGGAGGCTGGAGCCAGGCTCTGCTGGGTGATGCCTGATGACAGGACAAGGGACAATGGGTGGAAACTGAGGCATAGGAAGTTTCATGTAAATATGAGGAGGAATTGTTTCACTGAGGGTGGCAGAACACTGGAACAGGCTGCCCAGGGAAGTTTTGGAGCCTCTCTCTCTGGAGATATTCATAACCCACCTGGACATATTCCTGTACGATCTGGTCTAGGAGATCCTGCTCTGGCAGGGGGGTTTGACTGGATGAGCTTTCGAGTTCACTTCCAGCCCCTGACATTCTGTGATTCTATGACTCTATGATCTCCTTGTCTTGAAATGATACAAGGAAATGAATCCAAATCACATAATATAACCTTTGCAAGACAAGAGGTGGGGCAAGAAAGAAATTCCCAAGCGTGAAAGCTTGTCTAGCTTTCAGCTTATGGAGATTATTTTTTTCCCTACAGTATTAACTCCAAGTTCTTTCACAAGACTAGTAAAATCTTCACATACTTCCTGATATTCCCAGATAGAGATTATCAACAGACACTGTAATTGCTTGAATTCTCATATATTTGCATTAATTCAGGCATGAGCCTTTTATTTCAAAACCATGCTGTACCAAGCCCTATGAAAGTGAAGTATATTAACATATTTATAAAGAATCACAGATGATGTTTTATAGGTTCACTGTTCTTTGGCAATGCAGCACATATTTCCACAAATCATTTTCTGAATCCATAGGAAGTTGGCTTGCACTGAGGGACAAACCTGGCAACAACAACAAAGAGAAATATGCAGCAGTTGGTGGGGTTTTTTTTAAGTTCTTCAACTCATTATAAGAATTTTCATTCTCCCTCCCCTGAAAAAAAAAACACCAAAAACCAGACCACAAAAAACTAATAAACCAACAGAAGATTTGACTAACCTAATTTCTTGCTAAACAGAACAGAGCATGATCTTGTGGCTGCCATTGTTTTCCCTTTAAAACTGTTTGTTAACAGAACAGATCTCATCTGAAAAAAACAGTGGAAAATAAGCGATGTGGCTCAGCTGATCCTTAACTCTTCCTCTCGCAAAGCCGTGGTTTTATCTGTCACCTGAGGCTTCACTTCATTAGGTCTGTTAACTTCTTGAAACCTCCCACTTCCATGAGACCCACAAGTATTTCCACGTGAGTTTTTTTCAAGTAGGTAATTCAACATACATTCACGAGGCTGATGTGACATCATCCACACTGCTCCAGGACAAAGGACTTGTCTTTATTAAGCATCATGCCTTTCAGTCCTCTTTTGCTAGGCTGAGACCTATAGCATTTCTGAAAGTACCACACTGAACGTTTTGCACGGAGGCTAGGAGGCTTTGAAACAACGTAGGTAACCTTGCCCTGATCTTTGAAAAATACCAGAAAAGCTGTGGAAAAAAAATCATTAATGTTACCACAGGTGTGGGAAATGATGCTGGAATAATTCCCTTTTTTTGCACAACACTTATTTCCCTGACTCCCCGCTCAGGCGGCTACGTGCCCACATAATGTGGTCCTTGCCCTCTTACTCTCCCCTTCTGACTGCCTGGGTCAGTCTTTACATAAAAGAACCCAAGTTCCACCTACAAAGCCGTCTCTCTGTCTTTATTTTCATGGCAGACACTTTTATATCAGAGTACTTTCATCACAGTGGCACCCATACCAGAGGCACAATACTGTAGTTAAGGGTCTGTTCTTTGGCATTTCTATTCTAAAGCACTATTGTATGAGGTTGCTCAGCAGCTAAAATTCCTTCCATGCTGAGACTTGGCATACAAGTGCTTAGCTCAAAAGCAATTTAATTTTTTTTTTTTTTTTTAAATTTGGTTTTAACTCTCCATTGTCCCTTTGGAACACGTAAAGGTGAAAGCCAATAAATGCTGGCTGTCTTTGAGTGATTGCTGGGCTTGTGGTGGTGTGAGTGATTTTTACAATGAAATATTGCGTGCTCTTTGTCACTAGTGTATATTAAATAGTTTTCAGGGACTATCTGAAATCCTTGAGTTACCCTCTATGAAATAAGCAAAACAAGAGACAGTAGTAATTTTGTCTTCTGAACGCACGCTGTATTTGTTGCGGAGTATGAAGGTGCAGTCCCATGATGATGCCTTTTAGACATTATAGTGGTGCCAACTTTAGAAGTATATCTAAAAAGAATTACATAAAAATCAGAACACCTTTGATATCAGAATGGATTTAACTAGAAGATTTAGGAGATAAAATAGTTGCCACATGGAATGAAACAGAATCCTTGCCTCCTCATCCCCTTGATGAAACAGACTATCTAGCAAGGCTCACTCTGAGGATTTCACAGCATCCTTTGAAGCCATTGTTAAGGGTTGCTCATAGTGGCAAGGAGCCAGACTTATGGACTTTTGGTCTGTCCTCGTGTGGTTAAGAATGGAAAGGGTGCCGAGCAGCTTAATGTGGATTAATGGTGCCAGTTTAAATTATATCAATGGTGTTTCAGAAAAGGCAGGGAAACACTGAACCATGTTACATCAGCATACTGATTTACACACTCACAGAAGTTACTAGTAAGATTAAAAACAGACTAAGTACACAGAACGGTTTGAAGTTGGTTGTGTTTTGGTTTTGATGTTGTTGGTTTGTTTTTTTTCATCTTCCAAGACGTGACCAAGAAGTGAGGGTTTCCTTCAAAGAATTGTGATCAGAAGACATAGCTTTGCAAGAACAGACACAGGCACTAGCTGACAGAGAAAACTTTCTATTTGAAGAGGTTAGATGATGCAACTTGAAAATTTATTCCCACCCCTGAGACAGGGTGAAGGTGTAGCATTCCATCAGGACACTCTTCTCATGCACAGGACATGACCGAGGGCAGAACTTACCCACTGCAAGAACACATAAGTCATAACACATAATGTCATTTCTTTTGGACATCACATTTTTGCTTGAAATCTGACACTAGAAGATAATTTGCTGTATCCTTTATTTATTATTAAGTGTTAAATGGCAAAGCTAAATGAAGTGCACATTTTATTTACTTGTTGATCGTATGCGAGTTATCCAGACTGGCTTTTAAGATGTCTGTCGAGCCTGCTTGCATACTGCAAGAATGATATACAGGCCTATGTGGTCTTCAGTCCTTTTGGCCTGCCATGGATGTTTCCCAGTAAACTAAGCTCTCCTGAAAAACCCACTCAGGCTCATCTGAATAATAATCTTCTATTTATTGTCCCTTATGGCTTTGCTTATATAGTCCAACATACCTCTAAAGAACTAGATGATCTTTGAGGCCCCTTCCAACCTAAACCATTCCATGATGATTCCATGATTCTATACAAGGAAATCACTAGACATCAAATGTTGTCTATTCTGGAAAATGCTTTTATTTATATGACTTTTTTTCTTCCCCATTTTTTCAGTATAAGCTAAATAAATATTGAGTTCATACCTCTTAAAAAAACATATTTCTCCTACTGGGAAAATGAAATGACAGATTTAAGTACCGTGTCCTGTCCCTGCCACAGTTCGTTTGTGAGGATTACAGGTAGGTGGAAAAAATGTGAGTATGTACAAGACTTGAGAACTGAAGAGTGGTCTCTTCTAAGATCAAGCTGTGATCATTAAGAAGATGGTTGTTTTAAGCTTCTCTCTCTGGAAACACAGAGCACCAACAGCACCCTCAAAGGAGAGGAGGTATACCGATGTTCCAAGAAAAAAATCAACATGTGAGAGATAAAAGTCCAAACCCCGTATATCTATGTTATTAAAAATCACCATGGGTTCTACTACCTTCCATTTTACTTGAAAATCAGAGAATTACAATTGAAATAGCAGCAGAATCCCAGCTGAAAATCACTCAAGAAAACCTTGGTGAATATCAGCCAGCTATGCTTTGTGTGTGTGTGTGTGTGTGAATATCCTCTTTTTCAAGCTTAGTCTAGTGTGTTAATCAGCTCTTTTTTAACAAAATATACAAAATATCTGAAGCAATTAGACTGCATTACTGCCTAATTATACCAAATGGTAATTTTCAAATCAGAGCTACTGTATTTTCTGCAACTATACAATCACAAATTAGCGAGCTCTTAAATTAGTGGGCTTCTGCTGGAATTGCTGGCAAGGTCTTTAACTACAACACAGCAGCATGAACACACTTCTGTAATACACCCAATTAGCAAATCATTCTGCTACTCATTACTCAGTTAGAGATTGCTTTTCTTTCTACACATTTTCATGCATGTTTGTGTGAGCTTGTATGTTTATGAATAAGTGCAGCCCCATAGAATTAAAGCAAGAAGTACTCATTTATGGAGTATTATTTCTGAATTACAAAACTGAAAAGCTCTTCTTCACACAGTGGATATTTATAAGGTTCCTAATTGTGTAGCAAATGCAGGTGATGGATGTGTAGAGATTAAAACCAGATGTCTTAGTCTCTTGATCTTTAAATTGTCAGCTAGTGGCACTCTTTTTTAAACTTAGTCTGTTTAATCATTTCTTCTTTCAAAAGAATGTTCCATGTTTGACTTTAATGATGGACACTATTTCCTGCCTCACAAGCTCTGAAGATTGATGAGGAATTTTAACAAATTAAAAAAGAGATAAGGAACATTTTGATTAAATGCCTTAATTGTTCACAGAATGAATGAATGAATGAATATGTCACAAAATGACAGGATAGGGCCACTGTATAAACAGCTGAGAAGAAAAAAAAAACCCAAAAACAAAACCAGCAATGACATTTTTGTAAAGAAGTAATTACACTGAATGAGTCATTTAGAACATTCAGATTCATATGAATTATTGTAAGCACAGAGAAAAATATAGAAGCAAATATCCGTGCAAGGAATTTAGTAATGTATGTTTTTAATCTCTGGATAGGTTTTATGTCAATAAAAAAATCCAATTTTTGTTTCAGTAACATTTCTATAACTCTAAAACGTGTCATAGACTACACAGAACTAGATTCTGATTTACTTCCTGCCTAAATAAAGAAATAATACTCTGAAGGGGAAATTATTTATACTAGTTATTTATTAATTATTTATCCTCCTGTTTTAGAAAGTAGACTTTTATGTCTGTGAAAACCTGTTTTTTGGTGTTTTAGACATAGGAAACATACACAAAAATATGAAAAATTCTCATCAGTTGACAGCAGGGAGGAAGATTTAGGAATATTAATGGATTCTAAGACAACTGTGAACTAGTAACAGGGTGTGGATGCAAAAAGAGAGACAAATGATATCTTAAGCCTTTCAAGGATGCAGAGGGAATTTTACCAGTGCTGATTCCTCAGCTGGATTTCTGTGGGCAGTGACAATGAATGCTACACAACAAATATAAATCCAGACCCAAATTAACTGAGAAAAGCATCATTAAGATAACCAAGTGGATAAATTATTTGCCTTATGAGAAGAGAATTAAAAACTCAAAGTATATTTAGTCTTGTGGATGGAAGATTAGGAGGGATTCTATTGGCGTCTGCTAGCTCCACAGACATGAACAGCAAGCAAAGTCCATCTTCAGTGGAGGTAAAAGTGAGCCCAGAACCAAAACAGCAGTTTTAATTGGGAAACAAAAAGGTTATGAAGAAAGCCCTTCAATGTGATTAGAGGGAAGGAGTACAGTAGCTTTATGTGGAACTTGAAGTTATGAGTAGGATTTAAGGTATGTTACGGTTTCATATGGTAGAAAAGGATGAGTCTGGTGACACTGAGGTAAGTGTGGCAATCAATGGAGAAGTTTTGCAAGGTTCTGGTCCCACCTTCCGTTAACTTAGCACCAACTGACTTGAAAAGACCTGTCACAGCAATTCATTTTCTGCTTTTGTGCCAAACAGCATCCATATCCATGAAGATGCTTCCAGCAGAAAACTACTAGCATGGCTTCAGTTAAAAGAATTAGTCGTGTGAGAAACATTGTACACCTGAAGTTCAGGTGTAATACATTTCAGTTCACACACACAATTCTTTCATAGCAGTTGCATCTGGTGCTCTGACTTATCACAAGTTGCCTGACAGCACCTGACAGACAGAGATGCAGGTCATTTTTCCAGCTAAGCAACCCATCTAATGTTTGGCAAGAAACCTCAGGGGAAAAAGGAAAATATTGCAAGTATATTTATGGGGATCTTCTAATTGTTTACACATCAAGATAACCTTGGAAAATAAATAAGGATATTCAGGGTTTTTTTTTTTTTCTTAGATCTTATCATGCCTCATACAAGGTAAGTGTTTAGTGACTGAATCTTGAACTTCAGCAGCAGAACAAGAGAAGCAAAGTGAAAAGGTTAGCCAAAAATGTCAGCATCAAATTTAGAGGACTAATGCATTCGCTCAGAGCAGAAAATCCATAGAACAGATACAGAACTAACACAAGACCAATAGTCCAACTAGAAAGTATAGAGTTCTTACAGTTAATAGTCATTCTCTATCAAAACATGCCCATTTCATATTATCTGGACCTTAAAGTAATCTAATTTTCCTTCTGTAGATGCTGAGTAATGCTGAAAAGAAAGAGTCAACCTGTTAGGTGCCTGGATACAAACAGTAAAACTTCCCTCTAGGTACCTCTGATTCACACATTTTGGGCTAACTTCAGCTGTCACAAAGTAATGGACATAAAGGATCTTTTCTGCAGTGAGAATTTTTTTTTGTTTGTTTGGGGTTTTTTTTTTTGTACCTGCACGTTCAAAGATGAGGTCACCACAAAAGGAAACATTTAAGTATTTGGCAATTCAAATCAGGGACTGGAGCTACTGCTCTCCATGTATTCTGTCAGACAGATGGACTTGCAGATTACTGAGCAGTGCAGCCCCTGTGTTCATCAAAGCTTCCTTTAAAGGAAACAACAGCTTTTTTATCTTTTTTTTTTTATTTTATTTTTTTATTAGACAGTATGGTGAATGACGTTCAAACATGCCAATTACATTTAACCTATTCATTTGCCTAGATTCTAGCCTTCAGGTTGCTTTTCATAAGATGCAATGTGGAAGTTCTCAGGGAGAACAGAAGAATATTTATTGTCTTCTTTTTCATGGCCACTAACATATAATACAGCAGGATTCATTCCTTTAGAGTGAATTAAAACTATTCACATCATGGCCAGAATACCTGATGTGATTAGACAAATAATTTGACTAAATGAATACAATTCTTGCACTATTTGATGCAAAGAGTAATTAGGCTCTATGAAGACACAGTTGAAGCACAGCCTATACTAGAACAATTCCCTATGTTTGTGACCACATTCTTTACTAAAAAAAAATTATGCTTCTTTTCAGTTGGACACCAGGTTTTTTAAACCTGCCTGTCTTTAAAATCATAAGGGTTAAACAGTAAAATAAAAGTTACTTTATGTAGCCTTGAAAGTGGTAGCAAGCTTGCAGCACGTGTGGACAGAGATTGTTAGCTGATTTCTGCAATGCTGACAGGAGAAACTTTTCTGTTTAGATACAACAGGGTTATTCCTCCTCAGCCAAGGTGCTCATGCTGACAGAATCACAGAATGATTTGAGTTGGAAGAGATCTAAAAATTATCTATTTCCATCCCCCTGACATGGAGTCTCCTACTAGGTCAGGTTGCAGGTCCCCTGCAAATGGTGCAGCTGGCAGAAGCTAGGATGGCTGAATAGCTCTGCGCTGGCTCACAAACTCAGTTCTGTTGGAGCATAAACCTGAAATATTTGTAAGTGCTACTTAGCAGAGTGGTAACTACATTCAGCTCTCATTGCTTTCTAGCCTCACCCAGGTAGGTATATTATTATGCTGTCTCTCTCACTGTCTTATTACAGCACCCCTTACCCAGTATAAGGCATGAGCTGGAATTGTTTTCAGTTTATATAGATAAGCAAAGTCACAGTGTGTATTGTTTTAGTATTAGCAAGTAGCTATTGAGTTCACACCTCAAGATACTTTCTAAGGCAGTTCAACAAACCGTATCTACACCCTTGAGCTTGTTCCAACATGACCAGCATCAGTGCTATAGCTCTCACTAAAACATGTCATAGAATAGAATCATAGAATCATAAAGTCATAGAATCACAGAATCATAAAGTCACAGAATCATAGAATCATAAAAGTCATAGAATCATATAATCACAGAATCAGTTGGAAGGGACCCCATGGATCATCCAGTTCCACCCCCCTGCCATGGGCAGGGACACCCTACCCTAGATCAGGCTGCCCAGAGCCTCATCCAACCTGGCCTTAAACACCTCCAGTGATGGGGCCTCAACCACCTACCTGGGCAACGCCTTCCAGGCTCTCAACATTCTCATGCTGAAGAACTTCCTCCTCATGTCCAATCTGAATGTCCCCACCTCCAGCTTTGCTCCATTCCCCCTAGTCCTGTGACTACCTGAAAGCCTAAAACGTTCCTCTACAGCTTTTTTGTAGCCCACTTCAGACACTGGAAGTCCACAATAAGGTCACCTGGGAGCCTTCTCTCCAGACTGGACAACCCCAACTCCCCCAGTCTGTCCTCATAGCAGAGATGCTCCAGCCCTCTGAGTATCCTGGTGGCCCTTCTCTGGACATGCTCCAGCATCTCCATGTCCCTCTTGTCCCAGAGGCTCCAGAACTGGATGCAGTACTCCCGGTGGGGTCTTACCAGAGTGGAGCAGAGGGGGAGAATCATCTCCCTGGCCCTACTGGCCACACTTCTTGTGCAGCCCAGGCTCTGGTTGGCTTTCTGGGTTGCAAGTGCACACTGCTAGCTTATGTTGAGCTTCTCATCCACCAGCACCCCCAAGTCCCTCTCCTCAGGGCTGCTGTCCAGCCAGAGACTGCCCAGCCTGGATTGGTGCTTGGGAGTGCCTGAACCCAGCTGCAGGACCTTCCACTTGGTCTTGCTGAACCTCATGAGGTTGGCTTGTGCCCACCTCTGCAGCCTGTCCATGTCCCTCTGGATGGCATCCCTGCCCTCCAGCATATAGGTAGGTAACCAGTATGGATTCCCTAAACTTCAGGAGGTATGGTTTAAACAAAAATGTTGTCAGTCTAGAATTTAGTCACTGTAAAAGCACCAAAGCAGTCGTCAATCCTGAGTCAATGCATTTATTGAATTGATCTGCTAATGCTGGATGGTTTTGCAAACCTATACAGTTTTTTATGCATTTTTTTTTTCACTTTGTGAAAATGCTAACATAATTATACCAGGAGAGTTCAATGGAAAGGATTGCAGAAAGTACTGGCAAAGAAGCCAAAAGGAGTAAAGTAAATAAAGGGTTTTAATTTTATTCGCATTGTAATCCTGGAGTTTACATATTGCTACTCTTCTATCCCCAAGGGCTGTAATGGTAGTTCTATCCTTCATGTAATCTCATCTGAAGTAGAATTCACTACAGTATTAATCACTAGCAATTCAATTATTCTCATGTTGTAGTTTTCAGGGTGGTGTCACAAAGGAATTAAAACTTACTTAAATTAGTCATCTTTCCTATTAGCGATCTGGGATTTTAAGTTAATGTCACATAATAACAGAGGAGAGTAACACTCTATCAAAGTGAAGAATGTGACACACAGTCATGGAAGATCACATTAGAAAATGTAGCCCAAAACTGAGTCATGCTTTATGGAGCATTTCGTTCACTTACCATGTAATTTAGATTTATTTTATTAGAATTTTTCAATTTACCTATAAAAATCATCCTAGAAATATCTTTAGCATGTATAGTTCCAGTAAGACATTCATGTGTGGGGGAAAAAAAAAAAAAGAAAAAGGAAAAGAAAAAGAAAAAGAAAAAGGAAAAGAAAAAAAGAAAAGGAAAAGAAAAAATAAAAAGGAAAAGGAAAAGAAAAAGGAAAAGGAAAAGGAAAAGAAAAGGAAAAGGAGAAGGAAGAGAAAATGAAAAATAGATGGATTTTAATCTGAAGAGGCCCAACTGTGACTATGTCCAGAACTTTCTAGACTGTTTATTCAGCAAACACCCTGTCCCTGTCCCCAAGGCTTCTCACGCTCCCAGGTGCATTGAGGGAGAGGGCAGAGGGGCAGGTGGCTTTCTGTTTGTGGTACTGTGGATGCAAACATCTATGATGAATCTCCAGCTTAATAAATGATCATTTAAAAACAGAGAAGATAAACAGCCCTTTCATGAGAGCTTCCCAGGCAGGCACAGTTTATTCTCACAATAGTATCCTTATTGCCTATGCAGTCAGACACATTCTGATCTGGTATTTGATGTGCAATGTGTGGGACAAGTGTTACTCTGTATAAGATTCTAAAAATCATATCTGTTACATCACAGAAGAAAACGAACAGCCAAATGGAGAACTGTGAATGAAGTAAATAAACTACTGAGCAGCCTAGAAAAAAAAAATATAGTATTTCCCCTACTTAAATTCTGACTCATAGCTTTTTTTCTCCTAAAAAAGTTTTGCTTGTAGGATACACTTGTTTTGTCCTTTGTCTTTAGCCCTGAACTCTTTTTGCCTCATTATAGGCAAGGAAATTTGCAAGGTATCCTTACCTGAGTTTACTAAATGCATTTTAAAAAACCCTGCAGTCAAAACATGATCTCTCATCTTCTGTAAAACAGGAAGGAAACCCTTACTGCCTCAGTTCCAACACTCCATAACATCTTACATCAAATGCAGAAAGAAGACACCTCTTACATCAAGAGGATGGTCTGGCCCACTGTACAATAAGAACTACTATTTCACAGTTTTTAAAGTCCTAATTTTCAGTCACGGTTTTTTTGTTTGTTTTGATTTGTTTTGTTTTGTTTTTTAACATGAAAGGTTAATAGGACTTACAGCCTTCTAAGATGGCTCCCTTCTTCCTAAAACTTAACTAGCTTAGCATCTTCTGAGAGGGATAAATCCATCATTTTTGTCAGCCTCAGTAATAAGTTTTTGTTGAAAATCGACTTGATAAAGTAGAAAAGAGCAATAGTAACAGGTCAGGCAACCTAAGAGAAAACCATATTGCAAAGTCTGCACTGTGCTCTTTTGAGCCTTTGTAAGAAGTGATCTTGAAATGAGAATTGCACTAAGCTATTTCTTAAAGATCTGAACTGCAGAGAAAGTTCTTTTAGGAGAAAATCTTTTGAACCTTATGTATATGTGAATCATCTCTTCTATCTGGAAAACCTGTAAGAATGCTTTTGCTAAATGAGTGCAGAGCAAAAATAGTGTATTTAATTTAGAGCATTTACATTTTTGGAGGAGGATTTCTGAAATTAATTTCCTTAAACCCTCTCTAAGCTTTCAAAGCTTATAGGATTTTAAAACATAGTTCACATTCCTGCAGTTATAATTGAGCTGTATGTGCAGTTTCATGGAAAAGATGTGGAAAGATGTGGAAGTGTCTAACATATCGAAGGTAGTTTGATAAGAGTGCATTCAAGTTTAACAAGCAATAATTCATATATAATCCTAACTAGAGAGAGAAACCAACAGATAACATTCTTGCTATTGAGAAAATGGTTCTATATCACATTCAGAAATAAATGTCATTGCATCTGTGTTATATCCAGCCATTTTTAACATGCTGATCCAAATTATATACCAAATCATATGATTCAACCTGGAAACACTCTGATAAGGTAGTCTCAAACCGATAAGGTAGTCTCAAACACAGTCTCATGCTGTGCCAGAGCAGGTTTAGGCTGGTCCTTAGGAAGAAGTTCTTCACTGAAAGAGTGATTGCCCATTGGAACAGGCTTCCCAGGGAGGTAGTGGAGTCACAGTTCCTGGAGGTGTTTAAGAGGAGGCTGGATGAGGCACTGAGTGCCATGGCTTAGTTAATTAGAAAGATTAGGTGGTAGGCTGGATTCGATGATCCTAGAGGTCTTCTCCAACCTGGCTAACCCTGTGATTCTGTGCAGGCAGTCCACTCTTCTTCATGACACCGGCCCCTGGCCCTCACTGAATTATTTACTGTTTTAGTGGATGACTCTTAAAGCAAAACATTTTAAGAGGTAGAGAACTCCAAAATACTCATAGTAGTCTGTTCCAATGGCTAACAACCTTTGGTCTTTACAATTCTTAAAATATTTCTGGTTTTAATTTTACTGGCAGTTGGCTCTTGTTACATTTTTGGGTGAAATGTTGAAGAGGTTTTCATTAAGAAATTTGTCAATCCCTTAAGATTCACTGTGATTAAATCCCTCCGTAAGATTTTCTTTGATATTCTAAACAGAGAAATTTAAAATCTTTGACTGCAAGACATGCTTTCCAATACTTTGATCATCTTCCTGGCTCCAGTGTTAAGTATTTTCCTTTGGTGTATTTGTACTCACTTCAGAAATTTGGGTTCATTCTAAAACAACCATGCCTGATGTTTAACTTACACTCCAAATCATGTCTATGATGGTATCACAAAGCTCTTCATTCTGGCTACATGAGTGAATGTAGTTTGTCAGTTTGTTGACAAACCAACCTCAAGTTTTATAGAAAGAAAGAGTCTGCTGGAGTTCTTTTTTTAGCAGAATTTGTTTCAGTATGCACTTTGTACTGCTTCTCTCTCCAGTTTTCCCCAATTAGTCTTTCATCACTTCCATCCATTGGCTAGGTTGAGTTCCAATAGTACTAGAGTATCTTTTTCAAAAGTATCATGCCTTGGTGTGATGCTCATCTCCTATACATAATAATAGTAAAGCTCCTGTTGAATTCCAGCAGCAGAGAGGGGAAGGTGGAAATTTTCTGGAAGGCCTTAGTGCAATTTATTTCTTCTGGATACTTCATAATACATATACTAAAATCTTCCTTTAAACAAAGTGTCACCAAAGTAGATCTATTTCTGTCTGAAAAGCACTTTGAGTTAGTAGACAGCTCAGAAAGCAACAATGAGATATATATATCACAATATGACTGAAGAAGCAGGTTTTAAATTCTTAAAATCACCTTATGAATCACATCAACTCTGTGATTTTAAACCCTCTGTCTTGCTAGGGGGAATTGAAGTTTCAGACTTGCTTTGGAACCTTCCAGAGGTTATTTGTGTGGGAGATTGGATAGTGTGAGGATTTTAGAATACTTTAAATTTGCTATTAGCTCAATGCAGTTTATCATAAGCGTTGTCAATTATCCACAGTTCATGATTATGCCTTTAAATGTCCTCTTGTCTCCTCATTGACTAGAGATAGACTTCGTCACCCTGCAGACGGGAGAGAAGACATTGTCCTTTTGCTGTTCTAATTTCACACTAGAAAATCAGGCATCTGGTCATTGTAAATGCAGCCTTCTCATGGAGACAAGTAAAAGATTAAAAGCTTCTACAGAGGCCACCATGATTTCAGTTTCTCAAGGGGATGTATTACCCCATTAGGGAAGAGGTAGTAGTCATGTGTTATTGAGGAAGCAGGTCAGAAGTGTCTCAGATTTCCCTGTGCCTCAAATCATGATTTACAACTCCTAGATGATTTTGCAAGGGAACTATTCAGAGGATGTAATGATAATGAGGAACAATTTGTCCTCTTGTTAATTGCCTTTCAAGCAGCTGTAGGCTGCTATTAGGCTGCCCTTAGCCTCCTCTTGACCAGACTAAACTAGCCCAGGTCTCTGCTGGTCTCTTCAGAGGTTCTGTGTTCTAGACTCCTGGGCTAGTAGCACTCTGCTGGATGATCTGCAGCTTCTAGCATCCTTATTGAACTAGGGAGCCCAAACAGATGCAGTAATCCATGTCACTGTCGACTGACTCACAGTCCTTTATTCACAATAAAAACACAGCTGGTTGTATTCTATCTGATGTGCATCACCATCTCCAGGTGCTTCCCAGAACACAGAGTAGCCAGACTCTTGATTGTTTGTTCATAGTTTAAGGTATTAAATATGACTTCCACATTTTTTGTGAGGTAAGTAAGCCAGTAGAGGTCTCCAATATGCAGCATGTGCTCTTGATATACTGCAGAAGTGGAACCTGTTGGAGCCTTTGTCATCTTGTCTCCTATGAACATTCCCTGCCCAAAGACCCTCAAAGTATGTGTCATGAGTCATGACAATATTGATTAGGTGAGGATTTTGACAGGCAGCTCACAAGATCAAAAAGGTTTTGGTTTTTTTCCCTAGGTATGCTCTGATGTTCATCATTTGCAATTTTCAGAGGAGGGCAAACCACAAGAACAGGCACCTGGAGGAAGGGGGGTTTTTTCACATGGCTTATGCAGAAGAGCTTTGAGAAAATTTTAACGTTTTCTTGATGCTTTGATGTCAATGTGTTTTGTAGCAGAATGCTTTCCTTTTGTTTTCAATTTACAACTCTTCTTAATGCCACTCATGCATGATTCCATTTCCTTGCATTAAGGATGGTATCTGTCTATTTGCTTCTGTATTTCAAGGATTTCTGTTCTGAAGGGTTAGTTCTTATGTTACTGCAGGTTCCTTTGTCATGGTGTTGAACAGATTGAGATTCTCTATAAACTACAGCACTATATTAACTTAGAATCTACCATAGAAATATCCTTACTTGACAGTCAAAATGTCATAATTTATTATTAGCCAACTATCCCATACACTCTTGCTCATCCCAGAATTGTTCTAAACCTTTGGATTAGGAAATTACTGAAACACTTACAGACATCCAGAAGCAAAAATCAGTGACAGTCACATTCAAACCACAGCCTTCCAGTCTCTAGAGTACCCCCACTTTTATGTTGGTATCTCTTCATTTGAATCAGTGGTGTGATATCCTGCAGAATTAGGATGCAAAGGGTTAGTGCAGAATCCAGCTTTATTTAATCTTCATTAGTGATCTGGAAGTGGAAGCAAACAGCTCATTAACAGAATTTGCAGATGCTAATAAATTGAGAGAACTTATGTACCCGAGGGAATACTGCAAATAATAAAAGGGCATCCAACAGGGGTTTAAAATGTGGACAGAAAATAACAATCTAGCTCAGGAGAGCTTATATTAATACAACCCAGAAAATAATTAAAAACACAAATAAGAATTCAAATTAATTCCCTACCTTCAATTAGAGAATGAGACATTCATCAGCAGAAGAGTATCTGTTAGGTATTTGGAAAGGAAACCAGTCAACTTTGCTCAGAGTTAGTCTGGCATCAGTGGTAGGCCAAATGGATAGAGGCATGTTGCAAGATCCTTCTGCTTTAGGGTCTTAAGTACACTGATGAAGTCTCTTATTGACTCTACATGCTCAGTGAACTCCAGCAGGATTTTCCATAACTTTGGTTGTCTAAATATTCTCATTCCTAAATCAGTCTGGCAGGAGGGTGACTGGATTTAACCCTGGTGAAAATTCCTATGATAACATGTGGTTTGGAATTTGCAAACGTGCAGGTGGTGTATACCTTTTCAACAGTATTCGTTCTTAAAGATTAAGAATTCTGTTAAAATAAGTGAACACAGGAATTGCTGCTAAT
The DNA here is from genome assembly GCA_013396675.1 of Eubucco bourcierii. Lineage (NCBI taxonomy): Eukaryota > Metazoa > Chordata > Aves > Piciformes > Ramphastidae > Eubucco > Eubucco bourcierii. The sequence goes on along the minus strand of VWZE01006839.1, from coordinate 1,789,560 downwards.
AAATAGTCAGTGTTACATCCCTTGGGCCTATCAGGAAATCCTCACAAAGCTATTTCAGTCCTTTAGTAAGTTTATTTACAGAAATAAATAGCAAAGCTGTTACGTTTTAAGCTCCACGATTGCCTAAAAGAATTTGTTTTACTTTCTGTCCTTGGACCTCAGCAGCTGAAGACATTTACATGTCAAAAGAGTAGAAGCAATGATTATATAAAAAAATCATAGTTGATTATAGATAATTTTTATTCCTATTTTAGGTTCTGTGTTTCCTCACTGTGGGAAATAATACCTCAGATGTACAGAGAAATAAAACCTGCTGCTTGCTTTGGCTAACTGTAAAGATGCAGTCGTGAGCTCATCAGGACATAATGCCATTCAGATGTGAGCCTGAGGTTTGCTAAACGTTGCCAATGATTTTGAAAGCTAATCCTTATTTCTTTTATATTTAGAAAGTTAAAAGTGTAATTAAAAACTTCAGTTTGTTTAGCTCATTGTCCAAACATAATACGGATCACTGTAGTCCTAGCATGGTTTACAATAGTGTCTTCCCTCCAGTAAATTCCTACTCAGGGTGCTTTTCTCTGTGTTATCTTTGGTCCTTGTTTATTTGTTCAACATTAATATCAGGCCAGGATATATTCCTTTCCTATTCCCAGTACAGCCCTTCTGCTCTCTCTTCTGCCTGCCTTTTGCTAGAACTGTGTTCACGGCAGCAGCCCTTCCTTCGCTTTCCTCTTACTTCTCTACTTGCATTGAGGACCATTTGGAATGATTCCCTCCGTCTCAAAAGACTCTTTAAGATCGGATTAGTTGATCATCTCATCATTTTTGCAGCCCCTTAGTTCGAGGTGGCTTAGAGCTTCTCATTTTGAGCTTGACTTAATATGATGTTCTCCTGTCATTGCCACTCAAGCATATGCATCGCAGCTGTGAAGCTGCGGAACACGCAGGTTTTGGCGGTTCTCGAGCTTGCTTTGCATTTGCAGATGATGAGATAAAAAAGAGCTGTAGCATCCTGAGACACGAATGATCACATATGGAGGAGAAGAAAAGAAAATAAAGTTTGTGCAGGCTTTGACCTCGAGTGCATATTTTTATGTGTCTGGTTGCCTAACGATACACATCTGTGAAATCAGCATCGTGTGCCCTCTGAAGGGAAAAAAAGGGCAGTTCAATTTGTTGATGTTATTGTGGAGTGACAGAGCACGATTTGATCAGCAGTTGTACAGTACCTTCAAATCCAAGAAAAATGGGGAATACTGAAAATATGTAGGCTCTGCAGACAGGCAGGGGAGGATGAGCAATGGAATGGAATTTCAGCTAATGTGTGTGGTATGTCCGGAATCTTTATCTGAGATATAGTATTACAATTGAATTTCTCAGAAGAAATATAGGACTGTCAGAGAAAAACCACTGGCAGCAAGAGAAAAAAAAAATAGTCATTGCTTGCATTCTGTTATTTATCTGCTTTACAAGCATAAATCAGTCATTATGCTTTAACACAAAAATTGTTAGCATGTCACTTTCCCCTCTGCCATCCTACAAGTATCCTGGGAGACAATCTCTTTGGCTGTCAAACACACATACCTTGGAATTGCACACCCATACATTTAAGGCCAGGTTCACTGTCTTTCACCAACTGCAGTCCTCTCATTCATCACACCAGGTCAGGTCACCAAAGTAGTGCTGGTGGGCTTGCTTGGCTGGCTTCCCTGCGTGGCAGCTGCAGAGTACTGACTGTGATTAATTGTGTTGCATTTCCAGGGCTATATTAATTGTTTTGCTTTGCAGGGAAAAAAAAAAAANAAAAAAAAAAAAAAAAAAAAAAAAAAAAAAGAAAGCACACAAACCACAAAACTTTCAAAACTGTTAGGTCTCCAGCAAGACAGGAGTTACCAGTTTAGATTCTTTGCATGAAGAATTAAAAGCTTTCAAGCAGTGGATAGACCATAGCTGCTGTGATGCTCTAAGTTGATCAAGAATTCATACTTGTGGTTTGATCTTGGTGTTACAGCATTGCTGTAATGCTGAGAACTGGGATTACTCTCTTATTTTCTCCTATAGTTATGACTCAGGATTTTGAGGATCATGAAGTTGAAGTATCTTCCAGTCAAATAAGCTAACAGTGTTTTGCAGATTCTATAATAAGTAAGTAATTAGGCATTATCAAGATTTATATTTAATTTAAGGTTTCATATTTTCTCTAAAAAAAATGTATTTTATCCTTTAAGCTCTTTTGATCAAGAGCTTTTGCAGTTTCTACAAAACCTGAAAACTAAAGCCAAATTGGCTGAATGCCTCTTATTTTTTTCCTCCCTTCTTTTGGCTGTAAATTAAAAGGATCCATACTTCTTACATTTTTAAATAAAAATATCATCTGGAGTTTGAGTCAAAGTCTACAGGATTTATTTCCTTTCCATCCCAAATGCTGAGTCCAATATGATACTAAACTCAGAGTGGAGTCTCTGCCTGATTTATGGCAGTAGTGCTTAGTACCGTTCTGTTGTAGTAAGTTTTATCTTGATTGTTCTCTGATTTCACCTCAGAGATTAGCAAGCCTAATTGCTGTTCCCTACCAAAAGAGACAAGATTATTTCTCCTTTTTTCCATCCTCAGTCAGAGAGTCCTCTTATCTTCCACACTATTGTTCATATGATGCATGATGGGTGAACTGATGATCACAAATTACTCACTTGGGAGGCGGAGGGAGGGAGCAGTGCTTTTTTACTGATATTTTAATTAGCTCACTGTGGGGAAAAAAAAAGAGTCCTTACTGACAGAAGGCAAATTGGCTTGTATAGTGGGAAGTTGCTGAGGGGAGGATGAAATCTGTTCTGGCAGCATGAAGCTCACCTTCAGCACCTGATCCACATCTTGTTGAATCCTAAATCACAGAATTCCACTGAATTCTGGATCACATTCTTATTGATTTACAGTGTCCTCATAGTTATTACCCACAATACTCATAGCTGAAATCCCACATAGATGTGAAAATCAAGCAAGACGCAATATTATACTACTTATTCTGCTTTCAGTTCCATAAAGTCCAGGAAAATTATCACAGAACCTGGTTCTTCTCTCATTTCTGCCTGCAAAATCTTAAATACCTCTGCTAACAACATTCAAGTTATGGTATTGTGGACTGAAGAAAGTATCAGAGTAATTGTTCTAAACAAATCATACCCCCTTGGATTTAGCTAAGGATTGGTTGACACAATAATGAAGAGCTACTCAGCTCTTCTGAGAGGCTGTGGAGTCTCCTTCTCTAGGTTTTCAAACCCATCTGGATTCATTTCTGTGTGGCCTGCCTTAAGTGATCCTACTTTGGTGAGGGGTTGGACTTGATGATCTTCAGAGGTCTCTTTCAACCCCTACCTTTCTATCATTCTATAATTCTAGACTAAAAAAGTTACTTGCAACCCAGGAAAGCTATGCTCAAAATAAAAAAATATAAAAAATTTTAAAAATAATAAAAAAAAAGCTCATATGCAACACATATGTTGGTCTTTATATCCTCTGTAGAATGTTATGCTCCTGAGAAGTAAACTGCATCCAGACCAGGGAAGCTGAAGGCTCCCTTAGACTTTGCTGCACTGGTTTTGTGATATCAGTACCTTTAGCTGAGTGCTTTGCCTCTCTGCTATTGCTGAATGTACTAGAAGGAATGCATGTCCACTCCTCAACAGCCTTTCTTCATAGGCTTGCTTTTTATCATAAATCCACTGCCTTCCACTACTTTAATTTCATAGGTTGAGCTGTGAACTTGAGTGAGTCAGGTAACAAAACATCTTTCCTTCTGTGTCTCCTGCTATGGGCCAATAAATTCTGGCAGAAGAGATAAGAAGTGGATATCATGTTTTATCATGTAGCTGTTAAATCTATCGTCAAACATCTGTCAGAGCCCTAAGAAAAAGAGCAAAACACCATACTCCCAGCAAAGTCTGGAGGAAAGAGGGAATTCTGAGCCCAAAACTCAGCCTTAGAATGCTGAAAAAAAGATATTTCAGATATTTTCTACCATCTCATTCCTCTCAAAGGTCACCAAAAGTACATTTTTCTCATGCAAAAGACAGTATCTTCGAAGAAATTGGTCTATTACTGATTTATCTACATAAGTTCATGAACTTTACCTTGTAGGTCAACAAAAAATACCCAAAAAATCTGTTCCCACACAAGGTACCATGAAACTGACAGACAGACCGATGAAGGGTTTGGTTTGGATTCGGTCCCATCTAATTGTCTGTGATTATTTCAGTGCATTATACAAAAAAAAAAAAAAAAAAAAAAAAAAAAAAAAAAAAAAAAAAAAAAAACCCAAAAAAAAAAACCAACAAGCAGAAGGAAAGTTCTATAGCATGGTAATCATAATGTGATGCAGTATCTTTTGTTATGCACAAGTCTCATTCTTTGTGCAGTATGACTAATACATGTGAAGAGCTGGGATGTTTTAACACGTCCATTTAGAAGCCAGGATAAAAATAAAAGCTATGCAGTCAGACATAAGTGAGAGACAGAGCATACCAAGTTCTCCAGGGCAGCAAAGCTCTGAACTGTTAGTGCCATCGGGTTTAAAGGGCAAATAATTGAGGACAAGTATCTAATAGTGATCTAAGAGTAAGAGTAAGCCCCTGGTGGAATAGAAGTTCTTGATGCATTTGGTGTTTCTACTGCTGACAGGGGAAGTAGAGTGAAGATGAAAAACAGGGTGTACAGCTGAAACAGCAGCACTTTGATCTGAGGCTGTGCTTTTAAACAGCTCTGCATCCTTCAGAGCCTGGGATATGTTAAATCAGCTTTTACGTTTCTCCATCTGAATGCAAGCAGAATTGATGCTACAGAGGAGAACAGGGTTGAAAGGGCTCAATGGTGAGTTTCAAAACTTACCTGCAGAGCACCCTTCTATGTAGTCATGGTCATAACCAAATATCTGGCTTTGTACATCCTTTCCTTTTTTTGTCTTAACAAGCAATAGTTGCGATGATTACAGAAGGAGGTAAGGACCAACAATAAAGGATCTAAAGGACACATTTTTGTACGTATCTTTTTTCTTTCTAAAGCTCCAAGGCATTACAAACTGTTGTGAAGTTTTCTCCTGAGATCCTCAAAAGCTAGAAAATATTAAAGCTTCCTTGATCCACCAGTTTAATTTTCTAAATCTTTGAGTGTATGTGCCAGGCATCTGCTTCACCTGGATCATGTGAGCAACTATAACCAAAACAGTCCTGGAAGTCTGCAGCCAAGTTTATTTCAGCTTAGAGAAGCTGAGCTATGTTCTCCAGCTGAACTCACTCCTGAACTCGTGTGTTACACTTCACTTTTAGCATGGCTAAACATATTTTCTTTCTACTCTTCCATATTTGACTATATCCAAAGTGTTACAAGAGGAGACAACAGGAAGAGTTATTCCATCTCCTCTGTCTGATGGCAGATCCATCCCTGTGTAGCTGACCCACATTCCTCTCTGCCTCCTGTGCTCAGAAAGAAAAGAGAAATCTGTACTTGCAAACAATTAATAAAGAACTGGCACAGACTGTCCTCTTTGGAGTTTTTGCATACTTCCCTATGTATTTCCACTCTTACTTCTTTTCTTGTCAAAAACATTGCCAGCGTACATAAATTGTGAAGCAATAGCACTACCTCTTAGGAAGGGCTGTAGTGCAATTCAAAAATCTGTTCTGATTTTGCTTTGTGTGTCTGATTTAGGAGAGCTAAGCTGCAGTCCTGAAAGGAACCTAATACACATATGCTCATTTTCCCAGTTTATACTCGATTAATTACTCAGTTTCACTGGTAGCTTCACCTCTACCTGCTCTCCATAGTATGAAAAAACCCAGTTAGAATCATAGAATGCTTATGCATTAGTCGAGTCAGCAGTTTGGAAATAAAATGCTGGGGCTTGGAAGGGTCCTCCAGAGATTGAATGCAAACACCCCACCCCACCCTGCAAAGCAGGACCAGAAACTACAGCCTTGCTTATTAACATGTTTGTTGTCACTTTGGCTGCACTAAACTTGTCATCGAACCACTCATCAACATACTGAAAAGCTTGTTCTGGTGATTGGAGGATAATTGAATTGTCAACAAAGATCAGTGAATTAATGTTAACATTTCTTGTCTGAATTCTCAAGTTCTTCAAATCCTGTTCATGATACAAGGGAAAAAGTCTTGGTGGAAAACATGCTAGATTAGGATTTAAACATATGAAAAATGCTTTTCATTGTAACAGACTCAGAAATGTGGTTGCAAAAATGAACCCTACATGTTTTTACATATTCCTATACCTACTAACATGTTACAAGAGACAGCTATTCTCCAGGAAAAAGTCTTTAGTCTCCCTGTTTCCCTTTTCTTGCCTTTGTTTTTCTTGTTTTCTGTCTTCTTTCATCTCTTTTTTCCTTCTAATCTCTTTTTATTTCTTTAAACTTATAGGTATTCATAATATAACTTTTCCTTACTTGTGTTTCGATACAATGTCTCCAGATGAGATTTTATATGTGTACCTGCAGGAGTAGTGAAAATAGAGGCAGTCATGATTTCTGTGAAAACACTGAGATTGGACAATTTACTAAAATAAATACATCTCCTCAGATTTCTGATGTGTCAATATTTTTCTGAGCTGGAAAATTTGTTTGCCCTTAATATGATCACTTATTCCATACTCTTCTAGAGTATATTTTTGCTGCATGCACTGGTTTTAAAACAATAGAGCTGGAAAAATCTGTTTGCCCTTATTATGACCATTTATTCCACAGTCTTTTTAGTATACTTTTGCTGCATGCATTGGTTTTAAAACAATATACCTAACAGAATACCAAGGACTATCTCTACAGCGAAGTGAAAGATATAGTTGTTATACAAGGCAACTGATTCTTCACAAGACAAATGGCTCAAACACAAATACTGAAAATATTAGCATCCATCCATCTTTTCCCTGTCTTCCTTTGACCTCAGTTGAAAAATGATGTCTCCTCAACCTATCTGCTCCCTTACCATGAAGTTGCACCTGGAGCTGAATATGAACTGGAAGGGGCAATAAGTACAAACAAGACAGTAATTCATGACCCCCTTGAAAAATCAGTGTTTCCTATAACTTGCACAAATGTAGTTGCAGAAATGCTCTTCTCCCCCTCCAGTCAAATGAATACAGATGACAGAAAAGACCTCTACCCATGGGAAAGAAAAAAAAAACAACCAAACAAAAATTTAATAAATAAATAAATAAATAACCAAATAAATGAATGCATAAATTTGATTGTGGCAATGTTTTTCATCATTATAGTTAATTATTTCAACAGTGTACTGGTGGTTTGGGTTTGGGGGTTTTTTTTGGTTGGTTGGTTGGTTGGTTGGTTTGCTGTTTTTGTTTGGTTGGTTGTTTTTTGTTTGTGTTTTGTTTTGTTTGGGGTTTTTTGTTTGTTTTCCTTTTGGTTTTGGTTTTTTTGTTGGTTTTTTTTTTCCTTTTCCTTTCTTGGTTTTTTGCTTTTTGGGGTTGTGCCAGGGCAGGGGGCAGTTGTTGTTGTTGACTTACAGCAGAGATAAAGCTGACGTTAGTACTTTCCTTTGGAGTACCCAAGAATAAAGTCTACAGGCTGCTGTGGGATCCCTGCAGGAGCTCAATCTGTGTTTGAAAACAGTTGCCTGCAAAGCAGAGTCTGTCTGGGTCTTGTCGCTGAAGATGTGCAGGAGAGTGGAGATGCAACATTAGTGCTTGCAACTTATTCTGCTGCCTAAGGGCTGATGAACCCAAGATGTTGCATGCACAAGGTCTCTATTGGAATCTTCCCAGCACATCACATATGCCATTTCTGGAGAGATGTTGTCATAGGAAGGATGGGATAGATGGGCAGGTTGGGAAGGGTTCTTACCAGGTATTTTTCTATCTATTGAAAATGCATTTGTTTTGTTTTGTATTGATGGTTTACAACTATCTTTACTAAGAAAAGAATTCCACAAGCTACATTTGGCCTTCAAATTCTTCTGTCTTTTTTTTTTAACTAATTTCTGGATAGATTTTCTCTGAAAAATAATATTCTAGAGGTGAAGGTGATTATGCAAGGAAGGAAGAATTCAGGGTCATTTGGAAGCGATATGGAAGTCAATGTCTTGTCAGAGCCCTGCCTCAAGCATCATTGTCTACAGAAAAACTGATGTTCAGCAGAATCTCAACAGCTAATGCTAAAGAGTATTATTCCCTAGAGAATCAGGAAAGAATGTAATAAATGTCCTACTTAGAAAGCAGGGGTATATATTGTAAATCTTGCCCTGCATTCTCTGTCAAATAATGCTGTTTAGACTGAATTTCAGTGACCTTGAATTCACATTCACACACTGGCTGCATAATGTCTGTCTCAGTTAGCAAGATGGTTAATGCCCAACTTGATCAATAAGATAATCGATTCCACTTCAGGTAGATATTTGTTTTGTCAAACAGTATTCAGTGTGTAATGGCTGTTACTAAAATGAAGAGGCAGGGGTAAGGCCCTTGGTGATCCTTGAATTTGTTACATATCAGAGGGTCAGGGAATTCTGAATTTTTTACATAAAATTACAGAAGGGAAAAAAAAAAAAAAGAAAGAATAAATTAGTGCCTGATTTTCCAGTTTCATATCAACAGAATTTGCCCCAAAACATGATATAAACTTATCCATTAGAAGCACAGCAAGAAAAACAAGAGGAGAAAGTCCCTTCTTTTGAAAGTCTCTACATGTTTAGTCAGGTTGAGTTCTTTTGGATGTGCACTGACAATACCAAGTCAATGCTTTTGCCAAGAAATAGTTGAAAAATGCCTGAGGTTTTCAGTCCACAAAATACAAAGGTCTATACTTGAATGAAGCAGATACTGAACTTAGTTTTTTGTCTGAAAAGGACGTGATGAATACTGCAAAGGGTAGTTGCTTGTTTCTCTTACACTCTTCGGTGATCACAAGCAACAAACCATTTTAAATCCATATGATAAATGTGATCCAGATCCATGGATCATTGTGAAACGATTTTCTTTCAGGTTAATGGCTTCTTTGGTTGACAAGGTAAATGTTTTCTGTATGATAGCAGATGTGTGCAAAAACTAAGCATGAGAAGGCAAAGAGGAGCTTCTCTTACTTTCTCATTTGGGAATGCATGTTAATTTTTTGATTAGCAGAGATTAGGTAACAATGAAACTAGTCCTAGTTCCTCCTTTAAGCAACTTGAAAAATAAGCATGAAAGCATTGTTTGCTCTTACCATACACACCTCTGAGTCAACAGCTGAGCTATGCTGTGCATTATTAAAAACATTTAATCAAGGTAAATCTGAAATTTTGGCTGAATATTATTTGAACTCCAGCACATGGAGGAAAGGAGTTGGTGTGATTTTACAAAGAGATTGAGGTTTTGCGCTCTGATTAGCCACAAGGTTCAGCCTGATATTTCAAGCAGTCTATTCCTATGGCTAAATGAAGAGAAAGACCAGGAGATTTGTTCAAATGACTACTTCCATGTACCTGAATGAACATGATGAATGGTACATTATGTACAGATGTATAAATGCACAATTTACATAGCATATGGATGCTTGCAATTTTCCCTTATTGCAATAAATGAAGAGCATTCAAACTACACAGAAAGACTTAGGATGGGGCATGGCAATAGCACTGCCTTAAAACCAATAAGTTCTAAAATATGTGTTTGTTTTACTTCCTGTCAAAAGAAAATTGGTAATGTTATGAAGTGCAAGTGTTGTCTTCCCAAGATGCTCAGGGTGAAATCTTGAATTGACTGCGATCAGCAAAAATGTTGTCCTTAAGCTCAGTGGCTTAAGTTTTTTTGTGTTTATGTGTCAGAACTATGACTAGAAGCATAAAATCTCAGTCCCACCTGGGAGTCATCTCTGATAGTGCAAACCTAAGAAATGAGTCAAGTAAATGCAGCAAAACAAACAGACAACTTCACCACAAGATATGTAAGCTACAGGACCCAGCAACCTAAACACTGATGATTTTGCTTGGGTTTGTCCAGTTGCTGCATCACGTCCAAGTAGCAGAAATCCAAGCAATTCCTTTCTAAATAGATCCAGTGAGAGTATCAGCCTCTCATGGCTATGATTCCAGCAGACATTGGTTGTCTGCACTGATATATGCAATATCAGTGCAGACAACCAATAGATCCAGTGAGAGTTTCAGCCTCTCAAAGCTGTGATTCCAGTAGACATTGGTTGTCTGCACTGATACTACGTTTTTGGTTTTGTTTTTTAATTCAAAAAGTGTCATAATAACACGAACCAAAGCCTCAGCTTTGCACAACACTCACTCTAAGCAACAACAGGCAGGTCCCTGAAAGCATAGTTTTAACTTACATACGGATTGGAGGTTGTGACTGGTAGTTATCACCACAGCCCAGTAGTAACCTCTCCCGAACTCTGTGCTAATAAATATTTCATTAGGGCTGTTTGGATGTAAAACCTGAACACCTAGGTTGTGTTCTGCTGTATTTAGAGGCTAGCCTTCACGTTCCATCATTGGAAAACAGTGTTTAAAAGTTGAAAATCAAAAAACTGGGCAGCTTCATATGAAACACATTTTTCTGCAGCAGTAGACACACCGTAAGTAATGGATTTACGTCCAACATCTTGCACTGTGAAGCAGTTCTTGACAAAGATAAATCAGCCTGAGAAACTTGAAGGAAAAAAAACAAATAATCAAAAGAAAGGGGGGTGGGGGAATAGAGAAAGTATTAAGACCAGATAAGTACAAAAATAACTAAGTTAACTGAATAAACAGTATGAAAACAAAATATAGCCAAGGGAATAGTGAGGAAGTAGCATAAACACTTCAAAGAAAGTCTTATTTTCACGAAAAACAATACTATGATTAGTCTCAGTTTTCTACCCTAAAGGTATTTTTCTAAAATTCTTTTGTACATTATTCATATTCTTAGCAGAAAGAGCCACGTTGGCTCTGTGATGATTGGTAGTAGGGTAGCAACAGAAAGAGCTGTTTTGCTTTCTGCTTTGCATTCTTTCACTAAAGTGGGCTCGAATGGTAAAGTGGCAGTGGAATTTGGCACTCAAGTGTCCACCTTCGGTCTCACAGCTAGGGTTTGATTCCCAGCATTCACAGCACCTTTTGAAAATGATGAGTCAGTCAGATGCTGGCAGACTTCCAGGTCTTGCTTACATGTGTGAAAGGACACTACTTTTCTTCTGGAAAACATAAAAAAACCAAATCAAGCAAAAAACAAACCAACAAATTTAAAAAGAGAGAGAGGGAAAGAAGGAATAAGGAAGGAAGGAAAGAAAGAAAGAAGGAAGGAAAGAAGGAAGGGGGGAAGGGAGGAAGGGAGGAAGGAAGGAAGGAAGGAAGGGAGGGAGGTAGGGAGGGAGGGAGGAAGGGAGGGAGGAAGGAAGGAAGGAAGGAAGGAAGGAAGGAATCCCACATGAGCAGTCAAGTTTTGTGCTCATAGAGAAGGATGAACTGAATTTGCAGCAGAAATCCCTGTACCTAATTAAGTAGAGGAATGGACAGTAGTCATAAGATATCTCTCACACTTACCAATTCTGAACAGTAGAAAAGAAAACAAAGTCTATAATTTTGTTGTTGCTTGTTTGTTTGTTCTAAAGAAGAGCTTTTCAAGGTTGGAAAAAAAAAAGAAAATGAGGGCTACTAAATAATTAAATAATAAAAGCATATATTGAAAATATATTGAATAATATATTGAATAATATATTCAGTAATATATTGAAAAAAATGTAAGTTCACTTTTCACCTTGCACCAGGTAGTGATTAACTATATTGTCAGACACATTTTTTCCTCATTTAAACCTGCATGAGCTGAAGATAAAATTTGAATCTTGTCACAGAGAGCAGCAAGCGAGGAGCTTGAGGCAATGGTGGGGATTGAAAGACACCTGCACCACCAGCACAACCACTTTGCCTAGTAAACAAAGGTTTGAGGTGTGGGACCTGGGCCCAATCTGCATTCCAAAAATCCCCCAAATTCAGGAAAGTTTGAGTATGATATTTTTAGTTTGAATCAAAGCCACTAATTTCCTATGAGCTTCAGTAAGGGGTAAGGGGGGGGGAGGGCGTCAGATTCATTTTATGACACGCACAAGGGTGACCTCTTCTGGCCGAGGAGAAAACTGCTCGTCTTCCTCCCCTGAGTTTTCGAGTGCTTTTGATGTGCTTGCGGGTTTTGGTTGGTTGGTTGGGTTGGTTTTTTTGAGGTTGGTTGAGTTTTGGGGGTTTTTTGTTTGTTTGGGGTTGCGGGGTGCGTTGTTTGGTTGGTTGGTTGTTTTGGGGGGTAGGGGGTTTTGTTTTGGGGTTGTTTTGGGTTTTATTTTTTGGTTTAAATCAAATCATTCCCCTTTGAAAGGAAGTACTCAAAACTCCATTTCCTCCAAACGTGGACAGGTTTTAATCTCTTGTACCAATCCAGAGCACAGGGTGATTTGCTTGTAGTTACCCCAGTAACAGATCACTTGGCTCTGATTGCCACTTTGAAGACTGAAAAAGCCCAGAGTGAAAATTTCGAAGCAAAAAGGAGTGCCGAATTTTCAACTACATTTGCAGAAGCATCTGACATAATTGAATCCACAGATTCCCTACTCTGTTTCCAAAGGTGCTGGTTTTGCTAGCAATTGCTGCTGAATGTGGCTGGAAGGAACTTCAGAACCACCCCCAAAGGGCACTCACTATAGGCCAAATAGTGTTGAACAAGACTCCAGAAGACTGAATTGAAACCTTGAGCAACAGAGACATCAGTGAGAGTTTTGCAATCAAGCTCAACAACAACACTTATTTCTTTGCTAAGTCTCTTAAAAATTCACATATATTTTATAATATTCTAAAATGCAATATCACACAAGCTGGGAGATTACTTAATGTGAAATCTTAAAGCATTAATATTTATTACTTTTTATAGTAATACTTCAAGCCTTTTGAAAAATCTGCAAAGTAGAAACATAGCTAAGCCTGTAAATGGTCAGTTTGAATGAATTTTGAAACCTGACTGGTTTCTTTTTCTATTCAGATGAGAATACAGATGTAAAATCTTAGCTATGGCTGGTGGTAGCTGTAAGACAAACATAAAACATATAAAAGGCTGCTTAAATATTTTCAGTGCAATGCCTGAGACTTCTTAAATATTGTAGTTGTTACAACAGATGAAGATCCATCTGTGGTTGGTAGTAATGTAAGTTTAATTCAATATCATGTTGAAGTCATTCTCTGTTCGGTAGGGTTTGAATTTAGCAGCACTAAGAGGGGCCCTCTTCCAAGACAAAGCTAGAAATTTTGTCTTGGAGCTAGTGAAAACTGTGATAACTGATATTTTTGATACATCAGTTCCCAAATTCAGAATTTCTTAGACACACAAACATCAGATGGCTGAATCAATTATTTATTCTCAATTGTTTTTTAAAATATTCTTTGCAAAACATGCCTGTCCTTATATCTGAAGACCCTACCTATCATCATTGCACTTCCTGGATAAACATCCTGATTATTGGTAGAATTTTATTTAATACCTCATTATCTTAAGATTAGAATTTAACTTGATGGGGATAATAAATCCACCAGAAATATCTATGCTGTGGCTGAAGGTCTGAAATTGTGCTTGAGGCAAAACACTCTGCATTCCCTTTGGTTGGAGGCTGGTGTGGGAAGCTGCCAAGGGATGAACATAACTGAGTTTCCATCAGGTACAAAGTGCAGAGGTTTGATTTCAGATCTTATTGAGAAGAAGGTTTGAGTTTCACTGCCTTAGCTTATTCAGTGCTTATTCTGGGCTGTGAACTCCAGGCCAACTTGGACACAGATAACAGTGCTGTCTAACTGCAATTTTAGTGGTTTAATTAATCTGGGATTTTTAACCTGTGATTGAAAAGGAGCTTTGAATATGTAGAGAAGATTTGGTCAGTGGGAACTGAAACGCTTTACTTTATTGAGGAAACATCTGGAAAACTTAGATACTTTCATATAAGATGTTGGTAACATCAAAGCAGCCCTCCAATCATATTCAGATCTAATTGAGAAGTCTCTGAAAATCTTTCCATTATAACTTCTAAACTTCCCCAGCTGCTAAGAAAAACACTGCCACACTGCTACCGGCAGTCACACACAGACCAGTTCAAGGGCTTTGCCTCATACAATTCAAGTGGCTGGGAACCTTGCTGCTGCCACAGGAAACAGGCAATTTCCATGATACTTCTATTCAGGAGGAGAGGTTTTGTTAAACACTTGGCTTTTTGATTGAAAATATGGAGCATGGTGGGATTAAAGAAAATCAACTCCACCAAAATGAACTCTTGCAAACTTGAAACTCATTTTCTAGTTCCTTCTGTTTCTCTGGAGGGGAAGAAAAAGGGGAGAGCATCACCACTGGTGACAACTTTGACTTCCTGACAGGAATTAATTCATTATGTCTAACACTGTGAGATAAGGAATGGGTGGGATGAGTGTACAGTGTGGCTTTGAAAAGGAAACGCTCTCCTTGAAATACTTTGCTGTTTTTTGATACTCAACTGCAGAAATCCTCGGAACACTTTGAGAAACACATCCCCACCCTCAAGGGGTGGTGTGTGCTACAAAAAGTATTTATTAGTACTGTCATGCAGACTTTTGTCCTTTTTTTATGTGTAGGTATGAATTTGTTTCTTATGAGTGTTTTAATTTAGAGTTGAAAGTATACACTTGGTCAAAGGAAAAAGAAAAGAATGGATAAATTGTAAGGAGGAAATATGATGTAAAATCTGAGACATTACAGAATTCACTCACCTTCTGGAAATCTCACTTCACACAAATTCAATTGCACAATAGTTAAATCTGAAGTTGTATTTTGTAATGCAAGCAAAAAAAACCCCAACACATTTAATAAAATATTTTCATATTAAAGGGCAAAACACACATATAAAAGGGGGTAGAATGTAATAATATTTGCAGTGCTCGATGTTTGTATCCTAGCAAGGATACCTTACTTAACAATTTAGCAGTTTAGAAGAATTTTCACTGAGAATTTCAGTAGAAAGCTGTTTTACAAGAAAAGGAATCAGGCAACTCAGGTTTCAATTTTCATTGGTACCGAGGGAAAAGTATGTCTGGGTTTGAGTGAAAGACAATTTCACTAAGTTGTTTCTTTTCTAAATTTTGTTTCTCTACCTTATGAGGTAATTGCTCCCATCTTTGCTACCTTAATGCAAAATCACTTTGAATCAGGCAGTGCTGTTCTTCAACCTCTTCAGGTGGGATATTAAGCCTTCCCTTTTCAATATATTGCATTTTAAGCAATCAATGTCTAGTATTTTTTCTTATTTCCTTCCTTCCCATAGGCTAAAGCCAATGCCAAGAACTCTTCCAGTCTGCAAAGCATCCATACAGATGTTAATCTGATGGTGTGTCTCTGGGGTATAACATTAAAATTACACCCAAGAAAATAATATATAAAACCTTTTACTTCCTACTAGGTAGCTTTTTCCTGCTATGGTGCTAGATCTCACTCAGGAAAAATAGGCAAAGATGCCTAATACTTCAAAACTTATGTTAGAGTTCCTCTGCTTGAGAAACAAGGTTTTGGTGAAGGCTGTCTTTGAAGTAGTGTCTGCCATTATGGACCAGTTTTATATTTCCTTTTCTAAAGACCTTCACTGTTTATGAATTCTAGGAAACAAGATTTTCTAGAAGGTAGACAAGCAGGTTGCAAAAATGGAAAATCAATAAAAATCTAGGAAAGAGTTTACCTCTTAGTGAAAGAAACAAGGCACTTAATCTATGTGATTTCATTTTCCTTCCCTCTATAATAAAACTCAAATATTAACAACATCCAGCAGAGCACTCACTCTGTTTACCTGTGAGACTCACTGCTGTGAGTAGCTCTTGCATTTATCCTATCTTCTTTGAGCAGTCCATTTTTCAGTTGACAGTGATTAGTACCTGCATGCCCACTGCAGTCCCATAAATTAGTCTAATATCCTATAGTCAGTGTAAAGAATATGGAAAATACCAAAATAGAAAATGTACAAACTGAAGCAATTTATAAGACAGAGAAAAGAGTTCATTTCTAAGGAATTTAGCTATTTAAAATGAGGACATTTAGGTAGTAACCTCTCAGCCAATGATGAGACACGTGAAACCTTGATACTGCATGTATTCTGACCTCTATTGTTTAAAGCATCACTAACGTGATTTGTCCAGATCATGCAAATCTGCCATTCTTTATTTCCCTTATTTCCCATGTTGCAGAGGTTTTTTCATTGAATTTCATAACCACAGTACAATAGGTATTTACAAGACTTCTATCAAGAGATGTTGAAACAAATTCATCAAAAACTTTGCCTGTCTGATGTCTTCTCAAAATTTCAAAGCAAGGTAATCTCCAAAATTACTTTGGAGTCCTCTGGAGCGTTAGATCCTTGAAGTTCTGAAGGCAACAGCACTTGGCTGAAACACATCCCTTAAGCCTTCCCTAGTTTTAAACAATTCAGCATGATGGAAAAATGCATCAGAGTCCTGATTCATCAAGGTAGCCTAGTCTGATCTCCAAACCCGTCTCATAACATCACAGAATCACAGAATGGTAGGGGTAAGAAGAAATCTCTGAAGATCATCCAGTTCTACCGCCCTGCTGAAGCAAGTTTGCCTAGGTCAGGTTGCACAGGAATGCATCCAATGGGGTTTGAAAGTTGCCAGAGAAGGACACTCCACAACCTCTCTGGGTAACCTATTCATCCATTTTCTGTTTGTTTCCCTGTGTGAACGCAAATCATTTTTCATACATATATTTTTGTCCCCAGGAATTCTATTCTGGATAAAATCCTCTCTGGCAAAAAAATGTGAGCAGGTCTAACTTCAAAGCTAGGTCTGTCCTCACAGCTAGAACATACTAGATTCTCTTTAGATCACAGTTTGTCCTTTGCATTGAGTCTGTTAAAATCATTTTAACATTCCATAAAATAAACCAACTGTCTACAAGCTAATGAATATTTGTGGCACCTTCTGGATCATAAACATGAGATAAAGTAATAGGCTGTCCCATAGTCAAGATCAGGTAACTGTAAATTTTGAAAATATTCTCAGCACATACCACTGAACAGTTTTGCTAACCCTTACAGTTAGCCCTTACAGAAGGCTTCAACTGAGACCAGGGTTTCCATTTCAGACAAGCTGAGATTGCTGAGTTTTGAGTTCCTTCACTAACACAGTTACATCATAACCCCAATATATCGGATGGGTCAATCAATACTACACAGTTAAAAGTGCCTATTCGTAGTGGATTCTAGAAAACTGCAAGCTCTGCTCAAAGCTTTCAAATCAGTTATGCATTAGAATGCAGAGGGCTGTGGGTTTAGGTCACAACTTGACATTCTGGACAAAAGATTTCAGGTCGGATGCCAGGTCAGCACCCAATCTTCAGATTTGCACTCCCACAGTAATACCAAGAAATATACTTTAAAGTCTTACATCATCCTGTCCAGGATTCCCTTATAAAAAGAAAGGTTTAACTCTAACTTCAGATCTGGAAGCTACATCTTCAGTTTAACACCTCCAACTCTGGCAATCTGTTCAAACAGCAAGGTTAGCACAGCCACAGTCACTGACTTCTCAAGATAGTAGGTAGAGACACAGTCACCCACCTTTCAAGGTTATCCCCTCAAGCCTTTTTAGAAGGACGCTTTTAGAAATACAATACCTTCTAGTGTTACACTGCACCTTTAAATTATATTTTCATTTTGCTTGCCTTCCTGCCTGTTGTTAAGGAGGTCAGCCACAGACACAATTCTCTGACAGAGCTACAGACCTTCTGACATCGCAGTCTGTTAAATGTAAAAGACCACTGGTAACTCTGTCCCAAAGCTCAGCTAGTCCTACTGTGTCATGAGGAGGAAGCCCATCAACAACCAACAAACAAATAAAAACCAACCAACCCATAAGTCCCCAAACCCTAGAACATAAACCAGCCACAAACACCTGTAAATTTCCATGGCTTTCAGGGGCTGGAAACCCACCAGCCCTGAATGATTCCCGGCACCTGTGCATGACTTCCACACATAACAGAATTGGCTGCTTTTTTAAGAGCCCCAGAACTCCCATGCTCTGCAACACTGCGGTGGAGGAGAAGAAAATGTCTTACATTTTTATTTAAGCAGGAGCTAGAGTGGAAGATAAAGTAGAGCTTATGGACATGAGAAGAGGAGGTTTAACTGAAGGCAAAAATAAAATAAGAGCAAAGTTGGGATGGAGCAATGGGATGTGATGTAAATTGGGAAAGAGCGGTGAAAAAGAAGTAATAAGGCTGAAGGAAAACGTATTCAGAAGGAGGAGTAAAACATAGGCTAGGAAAGAAAATGAGACTAAATGGGCATGAATAAAGGAAGAACCATGAGGTACAGTAGGAAAAGTGAGTCTAGAACCCATTTAAACATGAATGCAGTGAGTGTAAGGATGGAAAGCCCCTTCTGCAGGTGAACAGGGGAAATAAAACCCCAGCTGTGGAATTGACATGTTAAATTTACTTGTTTTATGGTGAAACTGCTTGTAAAGAGGAACCAACTTTGGAAATTATTTGAAAAGTGAGGTTTGGACTTGGTAGACCAGAACAGCTGTTCAGAAGCCATTACAATCCATTGTGTAAATTTTTCTTAGTTCAATCCTTATTGGCTTAATAGAGTACTCGGCAGGAATCCTCGTGGTCCCTTCTATTAATCTTGCTGTCAACTCTGCACAAATTCCACACTTAAAAAAATATCACCAGCCCCCCCCTACACTTACAGCATGACAAGAATGCAGAGGGAGTCAGACCTACTCTGCCACAAAGAGAAGAGAGCTGCAGTTCCTATTGCAGAGGCAACAGGGAAGAAAGAGGCACATTGATCACCCTGGCTCCCATTCCTTCCCTTTCCCTTTCCCTTATTTTTCTGAATCTGTGTTGCTTTTCACAGGACTAGCGTTTTCATCTCTTCTGAAGTGAAGTAGATTTGTCCCTCATCACATCCCAAAACACAAGGGACAAAGAGTTGCACTCTTCACTCATCCCTAGCCTGCCTCTTCCACTCACAATGATCTCATGTGTAATGCTACTAGTCCAAGGACTGACAGAAATCTTCTTGATGTTTGTTTATATAAAAGACAGCTTTAAAAGGATTAGTACAGGAGGGGATGTAACTTTTCCCTTTGTGGTCAAAGCAGGATGTATTATCTTGGTTTTTTAAACCCACACAGGTACACTTGCACTGCTTTCTGCTTCATAGAAAGTGAGCAGAAATGTTTCAAATAGCTAGAGGAAAGGTTACATTGAAATTCCATGGGATTTTTTTTCCTACAAATATCTTTGCTATCCAGTAGATGCAAAAGAAATGCTGGAACATCATTAATTTCCTGTTCTCCTTTCATTCCTGTGCATGATGTATTGTGAGAGTTTGATTTATTGTTGAATTAGGCTTCAGGTTGGGGTAAATTTTTCCTACTTTCCTAACAGCCCCTAGGAAAAACTGCAGAGAGATGTCGATATGACCTTAACCACTGCAGCTCTGCTGGTTTGGTTAGCATAGCTATTTGGTTTGGAGGAGTCAGCTTAGGGAAAATTCTGTGTGTATGGCACTCCACAAAGCACTTGAAGAGCTGTGACTTCAAGCAGCAGTTATTGCAAAATGCTTAAAATTCCACCTGGAGCAGACTGATCCTCTATGTCATAGCATCAGAAATTGCAATCCAGCTTATGAGGCCTTGAGTGACCTGTACTAGTGGGAGGTGTCCCTGCCTATGGCAGGGGGTTGGAACTAGATGATCCTTGAGGTCCTTTCCAGCCTTACCATTCTATGATTCTATGATTATCCTATCATGCAATTGGAACTTTGCTGTTACTGAAGAGCTTTGTCCTGTATCTTGCACTGAAGCTCATCCTCTTTGGAGAATTCTCTGTGAAGAAGGGTTAAGATTCCATTAATTTTTTCTCCCTCTTAATCATAGAATCGTAGAATGGCAAGGTTGGAAGGGACCTCAAAGGTCATCTATCTCTTCACTTTGAAAAGGCAGAAGCCTTACCTACCAGAACCTTTTATGGTGCATCTGAGTTGTGCATCTGAAGAGGAGGCTGAAATTTCCATGTGTAGTAAACAGAATGAAGAAAGCAACAGACTACAGAACCCTATGTAAATTAATCCCAAGATTTAGAATGTTTGGTTATGTCTTGCATTAATCAGTATGGCTTTAATTACACTTGCCACAAATGGAACACATATTTTTTTCTTTACTAAAGGATCAAGAGCCAAATTTGAAGATAACAGACTTTTCACATGTTTTGTACCTTCTGTCATGACAGATCAAGCTATCTTCACTGCAGGATGTGTATTACTCTTTTAACAGTAATGTGAGTTTTCTTCAGGGCAATGTCATAACAAATAAATATAAAGCATAAATGTGATGTCTCTATATCCTTAGCATCTGAGGTGTGAGATTGCCTACATTAGCAACTGCCCTTGAGCTAAAACAAGACAGTCTGAAAATTCAGATCTGCAAAAGATTTTACTCTTGTTCTCGTAGTGAAGAATTTATAGGTAAACCGGTGCCAACATTTACTATGCATGTAGCTTGGATTTTTTTGGATTTTGTTCAACTTCTAAAAGCCTATTTGACAGCACAGATTTGTCTATGGGCAAAATGGCTCAAAGACAGGCAGAATGCAGCTTCCCATGTATGTGCAAAGAACCTCTGAATCTGAAGGAACGATTTAAAAAACATTAAGGGACAGACACAGCATTACTTGGAGTAAATCAGCACAGCGATTTCCAATTCAAAGAAGCTACATTGATTTGTACCAGATGAGGATGTGCCCAGAGTAAAATCAGTTTAAAATTTAAATATTTACACAACTGAAGTATTAGAGAAAGTTTAAAAGTAAAAGGTTTTTCTTAATCTTTCCAGCCAAAGTCCCATGACTTTTTGTGGTTCCTGGTGTGTTTCCACCACGCTATATTCTTGACTGAATTGCTGGTTCTTAATTTGCTGCAGGCCATCATGTATCTGTATCTGTGTGCAGTTCTGACCTGAACAAACTTAGTTGAATAAAAGTAATTTATTTTTTTTTTCTAAAAGACATTTAAAATTAACAGAAAATAATTGATCTTGAATTACAAATGCAAGGTGATAAGCAGAAAGAAAAGGTTTGTTGAAATTTAACAACTGAGCAGTGAAAAGAATTCTCTAATAGAAACCTAAGGAAATTTCAGCACGCTTAGGTCCAACTGAAGACTCTCCATAAATCTGATGTCATCACCCTTTGAGATTTCCCTCTGGATGGTACTTGGCCCCCAAATTCTGTAGATTACTTTTCCCAGACATTTATTGGCAGCTCCCTGAAGTCAATGGTTTATTCTGCATTGAAGCCCTTGTATGTAAACTGAAGGTATTTTAATAAAAAACTCTAGATTAAAGGTGTTTTGCTGAAGATTTTAAGTGCAGTCTCACGTCCTGGTCCATGTATACCTCAAGGAACATGTGATTCAGTAGTTTTAATGCTTTGTCCAGTTCTTTGGGCTGATCCATAGTCCAGATGTTCTAGCAGAAGTTATCTGGAAGCCAATACTCTACTTGGGACCATTCTTTTTAAATACAAAATAATGAGTCAAGTCATCCACCTGGAATAATGAAAAGAATTCCCCCTCCTCCATGAGAACAGCTCAGCTTAGCTTACTGATCTAGCAGGAAAAAAAAAAGAAATAAAAAAGAAAAAAGAAAAAAAAAGAAAGAAAGGAAAAAAAGAACATCCTCTGAACTTTCACAGTGCCAGCTTATTTGGAAAGCACTTAGTATATGCTGCCAGTTCAGCCACTTGTCCAAGCTGTCTAAGTCTTATTAAAAGTGTCTGCAGTTTCTTTACCCAGATAAGTGTATTAGAACTGAGTTTCAGCTAAGGAAGTTAAAAGGTGGTTAAGCATTGCTGGAATGTCAGCCATTTAGTCTCTGCTTTTGCTTACAGAAAGCATACAAGAGGAGTTCTCCATTGGAGACCCATTTCCAGGGCTCACTTTTTCATGTAAATATGCCTGTGCATGAGCTACACATCTGGAGCTGTTGATCTTTGGTTTTTATATGAGTTGAATGAGTTACCTAAATGAGCATGCACTTCCAATACTCTTTTAGGCCAGAATATAGGCTACCCACCTTAGCCATGCTATAACTGAACCCTTCTACATGTTAGTTAACATTTCCCTTTGTAATTCAGACTATGATTGTTGCCATTCTAACTTTCCAGATGTTTCACTTGGCATAAGTTCATCACAAAACTTTTTTTTTTTTTTTCAGTACAAATATCACTAATCTGAACCATCCAGATTCACTAATTGTAGATATTTCTGGAATCAAAAAGAGATCCCCACAGTAACATCAGTGTATTATATGGTTGTTTACATAGAAGAAAAAAATAAAAAGAGTAGATGAAAAATTAGGAGTTGATTCAGAAATATAAAAATTAAACCAGCTGTATAAACCTCCTTCAACTCGCCCTTAGAAAATAATGTTTGTTACTTCTTTAAATTGTAGTTTTGGAGGTTTTATTCAGGGTAAGATGCATGAAGAATTCATGTTCATAGTTTTGTTATGTATGTTTCTTTAACACTCTTTTAAAAAGTGAACTCCAAAATAACTGCTAAATGTAGAATGGAAATATTTGAAGTGTGACATACAGCAACATTTTTTGGTGAAGGATGTCTTTTGATTATATCAAAAGACACCAACCTGAAGTTGTTTAACATCTCAAGTACACTAGGCAAGCATCTGGATTACTTCTGAATACACTAATATACCCTTCTCAATGTTTAACACATTTATTTTCACCAACAACCCCATCAAGAAGTAATATTAATTTACAAGTGTATGAATTTATTTCCCATTAATAAATGAAGAAGAAACAATGTGCTCATTTGGGAGAAACTAGTTTTAGATTATGGTCACAATAATGTATGACATTTTTAACAGTTCTTTTCCTTTTACTCACATAAAAATATATTCATTAATGGACACATTCAAATGTAGGACTCCTCTGATTATATTATTGTGTCATTTCATAACCACTATGCCATAAGGATAAATTTTCCCTTGCTTGGCAGAGGACCATGTCAAATTGCTGCAATAGGGATAAATGGTAACTTCTAAGTTACTTTTGTTTGCATTAGGAGCCCTTAAGCATGGCATCTGCAAACCAGACAAGATAATATATTTTAAAAGCTCAACATTCCTCAACTAAATGACCCAGTAGCAGCATGACAGACTCCCTCCTGCAGCCAAACCCTACACAATTAGGCAAGCCACAAAAATTATGAATGAAATGGTGTCTTAGGCTTTGTCCTGAAAGAAACTGCAGCTGAACTTTGACATAGAACATTTGGGAAAGAATTTGAATGCTGCTCACCCTGAGAGGAAAAGACCTCACCAGCCAGCCTCTCCGGTTTATATCCCAAGAACTCAACCACTCTGTTTCATCTGGCTCCAGCTGTCATGATCAGAGATGGGGAAGCAGGTGCCCACTCCCTGGAAGCAAGGGTCAGGGTCCCAGGAAAAGGGGAACAAGGAGGTTTTATAAAGCACACACATGAAGTCTAGCTAACAGCTGATGAAGACAAGACATTGCAGGTAGGAAGGGCTCTAACACACAAATAAAAACCAGAAGAGCGCTTTCAAAAGGATGTCAAAGCTGTATATGGTTAGAAAAACATATCCTCATTTTTAAAGGAAGATGTCTTACTAGAACTACTCGTGTCTAGCTGAATATGAATTCAGCCACATAATGGAAAGTGAACCTGAAGGAGGGGAAAAAAAAAAGTATACTCCCAAATATTCAAGTTTGATGCAGAGTTCTGTTGAGACTATATATAGGGACAAAAAAGGTCAAACTTTCTCCAAATTTACTTCAAAATATGCAAACATTTGCAACTCACAATGCCTTTCCTAGAACAGTTTGCAGAGCTGTTACAGCTTAGGAGTTTTATTCAGCTGTTTTTCTCTTTTGGAGCTGAATGTTCCCATTTTTTTTTTTTTTTTTTTTTTTTTTCCATTGTATATTTCAACNTTTTTTTTTTATCATCCATAGTACATGTCAACATTGATGTCCTTAAAATATATAATAGCTGCAGGCAGAATGAATTCAGTCACGATCCTTCTATGCAGAAGCAAATCACCAGTAAAATTAGCACTCATTAAAACCAAAAATGTTTAAAACCTAATATCTCATTGCAAAACTGTCCATTTTGTGAAACTCAATTAAAATGCAATTAGCTTTATAAGTGATGTATATAATGTCTAAGAAGGTCAATTGCTCTGCACTTTACAGTTCTAATTTGTTTTCAGATTAACTACTATGTGTCATGGTAGGCCTAAGTGGGCCAGAATAGGCTTATACATGTCCTGGCTTGCCGAGACATGTTCACCTGCTCCCCCTCCTCCTGCTTTGGGGAGAAGCAGCCACGGGAAAGAGGACAAAGAACCTGGAGCCACTGAGTCTGAGGACTGTGGCTTGCCCAGACTTGTTTTGGATCCTGTGGGAAACAAGGTACACAACTTGCCTTGTGCAAGGCCTGTGCTCTGCCCTAAAAAGGGTAAAGCAAGCCTGTGGCTTCACCTAATACGGTCAGGCTTGGCTAACTGCCGTCCTGACTGGTTATTCTGTGTCCAAAGGCCCATTTGTCTTGGGATGCATTAATAAAAGGGATGAGCAGGTAGCACAGTGCTGCTCCTTCTGCTGCCTCATTGCATCCTGATCTCCCTGAAAACTCCACTGCCTCAAGTTTATCAGGAACAGGCTCTAAACACCTGCACACGATCAGCCTGCAGAACCAGCATGACACTGTGCCAAGCCTGCACATGGCATTGCATCCTGCCTGCCCCTCTGCAAGGCTGCTACTGAATCAGGAGTCAAGAGGAACCATGTCAAAGACTGTGCCAGACTCCAGCTGCCTGAGAAAATAGCCTGCGAAAACTCCAAAGCCTCTAACGGTTTTGAGACCACCGACAGTAACCCCTCCACCTGCTTTGGGTACTGTCTGATAATATTTGGTGGGTAAATGCTCAAAGTCTCTTGTAATTGCCTTCTGCCATAAGCAGAAAGGAGCTTCCTGCATCCATCTATAACTAACCACAAGCAGTGTAGTGACCACAAGAACCTTCTCTTCCAGTGTAATGGTTGCATTTGCTGGTTACCTCTTAAAGTGTTCCAGTTTTGCCTGTTCTCTGTGTGTATAAATTACTAGACTGTGCATTTTGAAACCTGTAAATAACTTTTCTGGTGAGATTTAATGTTAATAAACAGTTTTTATAGTTATTAACAATCTTCATCTGGATATCAAAATCAATATTGATTATTAATTTTGCACCACTCGTAACAGTATGAGAAAATTTAGAATTACTCTTGATTTTTTTCTCTTTTAGGGAATATTTGCTGATATATGCTACCTTCACTTAAGCACTGTTATTAAAAAGGAAAAGCTGAATAATTCCTAGGGAGTAGTTCTGTGTTTAGTTTTTTGTTGTTCTTGATAGTTCTGAATGGTTGAATTTCTACTGGTGGACACTTGGAATCCCTTACTTTCAAAGATACCTAATTAGATATTGTAATCCATATAAATCAACATGTTCTGACTTTAAAAGATACTTAATCAAAATCTAAATAGGTATCAAAGGGAGGTTCGCAGGCTCACAGGATGTCAGAGGTTGGAAGGAACCCAAAGAGATCATCGAGTCCAACCTCCCACCAGAGCAGGACCAGGCAATCTAGCTCAGGTCACACAGGAATACATCCAGATAAGCCTTAAAAGTCTCCAGAGAAGGAGACTCCACAAGCTCCATGGGGAGTCTGCTCCAGTGCTGTGACCCTTATGGTAAAGAATTTTCCCCTTGTATTGAGGTGGAACCTCCTGTACTGCATCTTCCATCCATTGCTCCTTGTTCTATCCCAAGCAGCAAATGAGCAGTGCCTGTTCCTCCCTTCTTGACCCCCAGCCCTCAGATATGTATAAACATTTATTAAATCCCTTCTCAGCCTTCTCTTCTCCAGACTAAGCAGCCCCAGGTCCCTCAGCCTCTCTTTATCAGTCAGTGCTCCAGTCCCCTCATCATCCTTATAGCCCTCCATTGGATCCTCTCCAGCAGATCCCTGTCCCTCTTAAACTGGGGAGCCCAAAACTGAACGCAGTGCACAAGATGGGGTCTCACCAGGGCATGATGGCATGATGAAATACTTTTCTCTAGGCAGCTATTTCTCTTTACTGACCTATGAAAGATCTGGACAGTTAGCTGTGATGGATGCCCAGGTTCCACATTTCTTAGATGATTTGATGATGTGAGTCACCACTTAATGTGTATAGTAATTTAATTTGGATAAAAATATTTATGATACTTTGAATCCTTCGTGCTAATTCTAGTAGCAATAAGATGAATTTCAAACATTTGTTATAATGTTAAGAGACAAAACAAAACAAACCTGTACTGAAACAGCTAAATCAATTATTTAACAAATTATGAACCAGTGTGAGGTGGAAACTAGATTCTCATCTAGATTATGAGTCTTCTTGGTGAACTATTTAACATCCTTATCCTTACTGTTCATGCTTCTAGATTTTATTTCTACTTAATTAGTGATGAGCTAGAAAGATCTCCCTTCACTTGATGTGTATACTTGATCTTGTTTCTGAAGTATCTAAGGGAAACCACTTCAATTCCTTAACCTTTTATCTGCTAAAATGTTACCATCCACAAATAGGTCTATCATTTTAGACTTTATTTTGCTCCTACAATGTTTAAGCTGCATTAGAATCATAGAATCATAGAATCATAGAATGGTAAGGTTGGAAGGGACCTCAAGGATCATCTAGTTCCAACCCCCTGCCATAGGCAGGGACACCTCCCACTAAAGCCATTAGTTATTTAGCTTTAAGTCAAAAGGGTTTTATCTTTGGAACCTCATGCATTCCACTCTCCTTTTTGTGTCTGTATGAACACATTTACATTGCTCTTTTTTTTTTCATATCAGCTGTCTTCACTTCACTTTGGAGACAGCAAAAGACTTTTAGCAAAAGTCATCTCTGATTTCCAGTTATTTTAGGGGTTGGGTTTGTTGTTTTGCTGAGGGGTTGGTTTGTTTGGTTGGTTTGTTGTTTTTATTTTAATTTTAAATATTATATCAATGTAAACCACAAAGTTAAAATAATGAATTGCAAAGTTTCCCGTTGGCACAAGTCTTTTCCTGTTTCTTACGCAGTGATTTTACAGAAGGTATTTTCTTTGCATCCATAAATTACATCAAAGAATTGGTTCCTAG
This sequence comes from Eubucco bourcierii, assembly GCA_013396675.1. Taxonomy (NCBI): domain Eukaryota; kingdom Metazoa; phylum Chordata; class Aves; order Piciformes; family Ramphastidae; genus Eubucco; species Eubucco bourcierii. The sequence continues at coordinate 1,762,289 of VWZE01006839.1, read as the reverse complement.
CAGGTAACTATGATTTTTTTTTCTCTTTTTTTTTCTTTTCTTGTTTATTTAATAAATAGAAAATTGGTGCATTTTCTGCCTTCACCACTCCTTTGTATTGCAGAAACATCAGGGAAAAATTATCCTCTGGGCTTATGTCTGGCAAATTATAATTACAGAGCAAACCAGGCATTGTCAAGTTTGGAAGCACTTAAATACCTGTTATTTTGAAACAGCCCTTTTTTCCTAAAAGACTTGAACAAGCTCTTTGGTACTTTCAGAGATAGGTATCACTTTTTTTCTTTTGTGACTGTGTTTTGCTATGGAATTACTCCGCCTGTGTGAAACTATTTTTGATAATTGAGTTCTTAGTGTTTACATATTCTTATGATAACAACAAGAAAAGTATCTAAGGAAGTGAGGTTTTGTGGAGATATATATACATACATACACACATATATATATATAAATTGTCTTTTAACCTAAGCCATATGCCTGAGCTGAAACTTGTGCCACATCCCATGCATGTGGGAGCAAGCCCAGGCTCAGCCATGGGTTCTGGAGATGCTCTTGAGCACAGCTGTGGCTCTCAGCCCGTGCTTAGCCCTCCTAACCTGAGCAGCACAAAGGTACATGAAAAGGTAGCACCAGCTGTTCAGTGTGTGTGTCCTCCATCAACCCTGACAGTAATGTCCATCATCTGCCTACTCCACCACACAGCACTCAAGCAGTCTGTGCTTCTGGATCCTGCAGCTTGTCTGAGCAGGGTGCAAAGAAGTTTTCATGGAGTTGTAGAAATATTTCATCTGGAAAAGACCTCTAAGATGATCAAGTGCAACCATTATTATGTGCCATTCACTTATGGGTTTGGGGTTCTTATTCTAGCTTCTTCAAAGACACAGTACATTTGTAGTCTACATATATTTAATGAAATAGAAAACTGTAGAAAAGCAGGACTTGTTGACTTGTTCCTTCTGAGTGAGTTGGAGTTTCTAATGGGATAGTTGGCTTGGGTTTGTTTTATTTTCTGGCTTCTTACTTTTCATGAGAAAAAAGGAAAAAGAAAAAAAAAGAAATGGAAAGAGAAAATGAAGGGCTTATTTAAAAGCAAGTATACTGAAACATGTTAATACCTTTGTGTTTAACTTTTAATGAGAAAATTATTGCTGAAGAAAAAAAAAAAAAAGGTAATAGCATCAGGAAATTAATACATCCCAAAGTAAGCAGAAAAAAGTCCTTAAGTGATTATTACCTTCTCATCTACATAGATAAATACTCCCATGGAAGATTACTTACAACAAAGAATTTCAAGATTATTTCTCTAGTCTTTTGTTTATTTTGTCATTAATCTTGTTCAACTGTCTGTACAAATAGTACCAGATATCAAACACATTTTTTGTAGCCTTTAATTACTATCAAACTAAGCCCAGGGCATGAGTGGTGTTTAAGAGAAGCAACCTATTATACATAAGTCTAGCTCTATTTGCACACTTCTGAATGGAGTCAAAGTTGACAGCTTACAACAGCAGTGGCATGTACATGAAATTTAGAATCACAACTCCAGGGGAAGTGCATTAACTTAAACAGATTAGAAGTGCAATTTTTTTTATTTCAGCAGACTAATACCCTTGGAAAGCAACTTCATGGTTGGGTTTTGAGGTTTGTTGGGTTATTTGGGGTTTTTTTGATGATAAATTTGTAAGAGACTTTGCCTCTAGGAATGTGGTAGATGAGAGCAAGAGCAAAATGGACAGAAATAAAATCCAAGCAGAACAAAAGGTCCACAGAGGACCTCTCTGACACTTAAACCCCCCTTGTGATTGATGTAGCATTTAGCCTCTTCAGTCAGAAGATTTGTACTCTGACGCTCTGTATTTACTGCTATCTTAGTACATAAACTTCTTAAAGCAGGGAAAAAGACAAACTGACTCCTGAGTGTGTAATTCTGGCAAGAGAAAGGAAATGGTTAAAGCCATGTGCTCACATCATCTGCATGAAAATCCTGCTTGCTTTCATGAAGAATGAATCTCAGGTCTGCAGTAATAGTGTTCCAAGAACAAAGCACTCCTCAGAGAAGAGAAATATTAAAAGATCATATTTTCTATTATTATTGTTGTTGTTATCATAATCATTATAATCATTATATTTATTGTTGTTATTACTACTACTCTTATTATTATTACTATTATTACTATCATTGATTATTATCATCATAAATTGATATTGAAATGGAGTTAGAATGGTATTGGAGTCATTCAGTTAAAAAACCAGTTCAATCAATCAGCTGTGTGAGCTCTGGATTACAAAGAAGTGGAAATAGAGACTCCGTAACAGGACTTTTAAATAATGCATGCTTATTAAACATTTGTATGTTATAGGATAACCAGATACTGTCACCATAAATACATGGGAAAAACCCCACGGTGAATATTCATTGTTTTTCTAATATATTTTACCCAGGGAACCAAGATATTAATTGGATGACAGGGAAATACATGCACTCCATTCCATTTGGAATTCAGTAATAATGACTCTCCTTATCAGACAGATGCTAATATCCCTACGAATAAAGCAAGACAATTTGGTCAAAACACAAATTAAATCTATCCTCAACCCTTTCTGTGTCAGGAAAGATTTTGACTCACCATGAGAATGACTGAGAGGCAGTCAATGCTCCTTCAAAGTCCAAAGCCCCTCTGGCTTTGCAGCATTATTTTGTGCAATACCAAAAACTTAAAAGCTTTCTTGATTCCTTTTTGCACTTCAGCGTCAAATTTCATACATTCTGTCACAGTTGCTCCCTTACAGTTCCAGGGGTTTCAAGCCTCATAGTGACCTTTCTGATTGACCCTGACCCAACCTTCATGTTTCCATGATGTAGTGTCATGATATTTCCATGAAGTGCAGTCCCTGAAGGAGTTAATGCTCCTCTGCCATTCAGCTGTTAGTTTCTCTTGAATTTCCCACTAGACTGTCACAAAGGATAACAGAGATGTAATAAAAAGGTCACGCAGGTGCTCCTACAGAATATGTTATCAAGTCCTACCAGTGAAGGAATGTGAGTAGGCCTATTTGAATGAACAATGAGGAGACAATAAAAGGAAAGTCGAATTATAGACAGCAGGAAGGTTTGCACTGAAAGAGTAAATAAGATTTACTGTATTCAAAGAGCCTGAAAAATTACACTCATTAACCATGTATCAAGTAAATCGATAATACCATTATGTGTTACAATGTGAATTAGCTTTAACAGCTATTTCATACAGCTCAGCAGGGACTTACAACTAATTCAGTTTCTCTGGCATTGTATTCACACTAGTATTGCTTCCAAATGGTATTATTTTCATTTCGTCCTTCATCTATTTCTTCATCTGATTCAACACTTCTAAGAAATTACAGCGGTTAAGAGCTGTAGTTTTAACAGGAGGTTCATTGCTGCTGCTGCACCTCATGTCCAAACGCTGAAAACCAAACCTTTCTCTTGTATATACTCCTACAATGCCTTCATTAGCCAGTCAGCTTTCCATTCCACAATAGATCAATGCCAGCTCCCAATGATTCCTTAAAACAGGTCAGCCATGAGGACTGCTGCAGTAGGGATCCTTCCATCTACCTCTCTCCTTGCTTTGGCTTTGTCGAAGGCTTTCTATATAGCTATTATGCTCAAGTGCAGCAGCTGCATGCTTAATTGGGAAACAGCAAACGAAAATCACTTGATGTTCACACCTTTGCTCTGCTGCATGGTTCAATTTCATAAATAAGGGCAGGAAGGAGGGAAAGATACAAAAGGGTGCTTTGTGGGAAAAAAAAAATCCAATAAATATGGCTGATGTAGAGAGCAAATGCATATATCATGGACAAAACAAAATAAAATGCTAGCAGTGAATTATGGCAAGGCAACACACGAATGACATTTAAGACTTTCAGTGTGTGAGGACTTGTGACAGAAGTCTCAACCTTTATGAGAGAGAAACCAGGGCAAATATTCAATAGAGCATAACCAAAAGTGTCTGTCATAATAATATGCCAACAGTCTTCCACAGGGTCATTTCCCCTGGTAAAGAGATCATAATAGATTTAATTTATGATCTAATTTTGCTTCTTTTATTCCACAAAGATTTGTTTTTAATAGGAAAGGAAAGGCATATCGAGATTTTTTTTGTGTTAAAGTAAATAATATCCAGAAAGAAAATGAGGAAACTGAAGAGATATAAGGAGGATGGGAGGAAAATCATATATTTTATTTGTTGCATCATAACCATTGCTCTTCTAAGATTTTGTCTTCTACATGACCTTTTATTTCTCTAGACAGATATACAAGGTACAAATTTCTGAGATATATGAGATTACTAAATCTTACACAGTAGTCAATGAAGTTCACATCCACAAGCCATTTCCAGCATTCAAATGAATCACAGAAGGCAGATGTGCAGCCCAGATTTCAAACATTGCTGCACAATGTATTTAGCTAGTGGAATGATAGGCTAGAGAACCCTTTTGAGTTGATTCTGTCTCTGAAACTTGAGGTTGCCTTCAATCCTTGTGTGTTTTTATCCAAAATGCACTTTTGTGCTACTGCAATTAAATAATTTTTAAACCCCTAGATACTTCTTATTAGACCACAAGTGGAAGTCTGGAAATAATCAATTGATCAGTTCTCTTAATTGATCCATTTGATCTGGAGTACTGTGTACAGTTCTGGAGTCCCCAGCACAGGAAGGATGTGGAACTGTTGGAGGTGTTCAAGGCCAGGTTGGATGAGGCCTTGAGTGACCTGTACTAGTGGGAGGTGTCCCTGCCTTTGGCAGGGGCTTGGAACTGTATGATCTTTGAGGTCCCTTCCAACCTTACCATTCTATGATTCTCTGATTATTAGGCTTTATTTATTGAAGGTTTACCTTTCATTCAATGACAAAAAGGCTGAGGAAAATCTTCATATAAGAGAATGCAAAACCAGGAAACAGTTTGCTGGCAATTGTGTACTCAGTCCTGTGCATTACAAAATAGTCCTTTTTTCATCTTTGATAAGAGTCAGCAAGCAATTGTCATATGGCACAGGGTGCACACAAGTTCTCTTTGGATCCCAGATGTCCTCTCAGTTCTTTATCTATGCAGTGATTTGGGGGGATCCCAGCAAACACCTGGCTTCTAAACTTGCTTGTTGCAGATCCTTTGCACATGTCTGTGTCTTTAAAGCTTGACTGAATAAGAGCAGTTATTAGGTAATATTGGGTAGTTAAAATATGGGAACATATGTGCTGGGTTGTTTTTTTTTTTTTAGTTTCAGGTTTTTTAGTTGTGGTTGTTTTGGTTTTTTTCTTCCCCTGAGGGAATGCCTAACTGGGTGAGGAGGCAGACATACTACATGCCTCAACTGGGGGTTGTTTGCAATTGAAAACAAAGCTGCAGAAGGTCAGAATGGGTCACTTGCACAATGGTGAACGTTTCTAAATTGGTTGTTTTCTTGGTGGCATATTAAGATTCCACCCTTTTCAGTGCAGAATATTACTGTAAAGGCCACAAGATTAAAATGCATAAGAAACTGCCCTACCTAGGCAAGGCCCAGAGCTATAGCTTTTAGTATATCTTTCTCTGAACAACATTTTTCGTCATCAGAAGATTGAGTCAGTCAGCAAATGCAATCAACTTCTTGACAATTTGTGGCAATTGTAAGTTGCATGTCACTTCAATTTAATGTATTAATAAAATGGAATGTTTTTTTCAAAGGAGAATGAAAATGTAAGAAAGCCATTTTGAGGGAAGCTGGAAAGCATGAAACAAAAGCCTAGAAACAGATAAATAGAAAGTAAAAAGGAAGGAAATAACAAGATCAGAGTTGTCAATCCACATTGTGGGTAAATCCTTTTGGTCCCTTGCCCTGTTTGGGATCACATCCTCCTAAAAGCAGAGAGCAGACTTATTTAAGTCAAAACAGCAGAAACCCAAAAAATGTTAACATACAGCCTGTACTTCTGTCTGCATCACTCTCTCATTTCATGCATTCATTCACTTGCAGCTGCCTTTCCTCATCTTCAAGACCACATCAAGGCTTCCTGCTGCCCGGCTACAGCGAGACATCTCGGCTCAGCCGTCATGGAGGCAGAAGGAAGGCAGCCCTGAGTGATTGAAGGTAACAGAGGGACTAAATGCTCAGTAAACAATACATTTGCCTATGAAAAATCTGGTACCCCAGGCCAACTGTCCATTTGGCCCAACCTCAGCATTTAACAGTTGTTCAAAACTATTTGTACTCCATTACAGTTAATTTTCCCCCCACATATTTATTGCAAAGGATTGCTATTATGGGTTCCAGCTTTGGAACTGGACTGATTGTCTTGTCAAAATCAGAGCAATGTCAGCAGAGGCAGGAGGTTCCTGTGAAAACTGCAAGTGAAGGCTGCAGTGCATGATGCATTTCCATGTAACTTAGTTTCTCTCCCTGTGTAGCCTATTGTCTGGTGAGCACAGGGATCTCTGTGAAGAATGCTGTGTGCACTGAACAGCAACAGAGCACGAGCACAGCATGGTGAGCCATAAAACTTCTGTTTTTTCTCCTAGGATATGCCTTGTCTTACCCCTACCACATCCACACAAAGTGCTGGAGGGTGAGTGCTCGAAAAGAACTCATTGTTGGCCAATTCCCCATCACTTGTAATGAGGGAAAGAATTTAGCCCAAAAATGAGCTATGCCATCCTCTCTCTGTTCTGGGTGGTTTGGGTTTTTTTAAATTTTAGGTGTTATTCTCTAGAAAATAACTAACACTAAACAAAACACTGGAGGCTGGCTTATCAGCCAGCAAAAGTAATTACATGAAAAGACATGACTAAGATGCTAAGAGTGTTGTAACTTCTGAAAACACAAGCCTTATCTATATGGAGGGGAGAAAGCTCAGAGGTTACCTTACTGTAAACTTTCAGTATCTTAAGGAGGCCTACAGGAAAACTGGGGAGGGACTTTCTAGGCTGTTAGGTAATGATAGAACTGAGGCAAATGGTACAAAGCTAGCAATGGGTAGATTCAGACTAGATGTTAGGAAGAAGTTCTTCAACATAAGGGTGGTGAGACCCTAGAATGGGGTGCCCAGGGAGTTGGTGGAAGCCTAATCTCTGGAGGTGTTTAAGGCCAGGCTGGATGAGGCTCTGGACAGCCTGATCTTAGTGTGAGGTGTCCCTGCCCATGGCAGGGAACTTGGAACTGGATGATACTTGTGGTCCCTTCCAACCCTGACTGATTCTGTGATTTCCTACACAATCAAGTTTCCTGCTAACAGAGCAGCTGGAAGGTGACTTCTCAACCAGAATATTCTTTTGAAGGTGTAGCCAAACTTTCATTTGCTTGCACACAGTACTAACAGGTTGTAGGTCAATTTAGTTTAGTGGAAAATACTTTGAGGAACAGAGGTTGATGTTCTTGTAGAATTTGTCTTCTGACCAGCTTGATTGCCTCCCTGGGCAACCTGTTCCAGTGTCTCACCACCCTCACTGTAAAGAACTTCCTCCTAACATACAGTTTAAATCTCCTCTCTGACAGTTCAAACCCATTGCCCCTTGTCCTGGCATTACAAGACCGTGTCAATAGTCCCTCCCCAGCCTTCCTGTAGGCCCTCTTCAGATACTGGAAGGCTACTATAAGGTCTCCTGGAAGCCTTCTCTTCTCCAGGCTGCACAGCCCCAACTCTTGTAGCCTGTCATCATAGCAGAGCTGCTGCAGCCCTCTGAGCATCTTGGTGGCCTCCTCTGGACCCGCTCCAACACTTCCATGTCCTTCCTGTGCTGGGGGCTCCAAAACTACACAGTACTCCAGATGGGGTCTGACGAGAGCAAAGTAAAGGGGTAGAATCCCCTCTATGTACCTCTCCTTACTGTTGCAAATAGCTGCTATGGGAATGTGACATGCAAGGTTTCGTATTTTATCTTAGAAGTGTCTCCACTTATCCTGCCATGGGACTGAGGCAGATAGAAGTATGTGGAAAGAAATTCAAGTAAATAACCAGAAGACTCTGTGTGTTTAGTTACATTAATTTCTATTTAAAGACTACTTTGTAGATAATCCTTTGAGGGCTCTCAAGTGTATCTTGTATTGTTTGATTTTCTGAGCACTGATAGATTTCTAATGCCTGATGGAGACTGGTACTACTTTCCAATTGATCAATGTGATTTCCTTTCATCTTTAAGTTTCTACAAAGCAACACCTAATTTAAAGTCTAATATGTTTCTTCTGTTCCCTGATGCAGCAGATGGCACATGCGACTACATCCTACTTTCAAATTCCTATGTGACATTTATTATTCATCAGAAAGGAAGCTAAAAAATATTATCTTCCCAGTTTCTGGTTTGGCTAATCATATCAATCCAAGAAAATAGTGCTTAATAGAAGTTATAGTTGAAGGGACAACACCCATTAAAAGTATAGCATAGGGGCCACCCAGTGGGGCAGGGATGTATTGTTCTGTCCAAACACAGCTCAAGTATCATAGAATCGTAGAATCATAGAATGGTAAGGTTGGAAGGGACTTCAAGGATCATCCCTCCCATAGGCAGGGACACCTCCCACTAGTACAGGTCACTCAAGGCCTCCTCCAACCTGGCCTTGAACACCTCCAGACATGGAGCAGCCACAACCTCCCTGGGCAACCTGTGCCAGTGTCTCACCACCCTCACTGCAAAGAACTTCCTAACATCCAGTCTAAATCTCCCCTCTTCCAGTTCAAACCCATTGCTCCTTGTCCTGGCATTGCAAGACCTTGTCAGTAGTCCCTCCCCAGCCTTCCTGTAGGCCCCTTTCAGATACTGGAAGGCTACTACAAGGTCCCCTTCTCTTCTAAGCCTTCTCTTCTCCAGGCTGAAGAGCCTCAGCTGTTGTAGCCTGTCCTCATAGGAGAGCTGCTGCAGCCCTCTGATCACCTTTGTGGCCCTCCTCTGGACTCGCTCCAACACTTCCATGTCCTTCCTATTAAAGAACTCCTTCCAATTAAAGAAGCACAACTGTTGAAAACTCCTGTTTGGTACCATTTTCCATGGTGTGTATCTGTGTTCATCTGGTGATACTTCTCCATTAAGTCCTGAGGGAGTTGGAGTAATGTTCAAGTACTGGTGATCACAGATGCAAACGTTCTTCTATTTTCAAATACAGATTCATTTTATGAGGCTCCAGAGAAAGGTGTATTAATGCCTCTTTCCAAACTGCAGACAAGGTTGTCTGTCACTCATTTGTGCAGGTAGTTATCTTTGCATGCATCTTTGGTTAAGGTGCTATTTTGTCTGATTAACTGAAAACCTGCAGTTTTAAAGGCACATGGCATAGGTAGCAGGATTAAAAAGGTTCTTTGATAGCAAGACAAATCTGCCAGAGAAATAGAAGGGGATTGCACACTCGTAGCTTATTTTCTCTTTAGACTGAAGCAGTTCTAGTGTTGGGCTTTCAAAGACACCTGAGTATTTTAGAAACATTAATTCTTGGTATTCAGGAGGACTTTCTTTCTAGGAAATGACAGGTTCTCTTAGATCTTGTATAGCTCACACAATATGAGTCCCAAGTTTACTCAAAACTAACTTCGCTGTGTAAGTTCTGACCCTGACCTGGAGTTTGTAGACTTTTTACACTGTTCCCTCTGCTAATGGTTGTGAGGAAAAAATAATAGAGGCACAATTGCAACTTCTGGGTTTTGTTTTGTTTTGTTTTGTTTTGTTTAAAAAAAAAAAAGTATAATTAATCTAGAATTTGGAGTTGATTTAATTTCCAAATGCAATAAGGCCCTCTGGGTTATGCCTTCCTGCTATGTCTGCTCAGCCTTTTGAGTAGAGAAATTGGTTCCATGGTAACACAGTTTTAAACTACCACATGTAGCTGTTCTTAAATATAAAACCGAGTCACTGCATGAAATAATCTATAAAATACCTGGACTAAAGAAAAATAAAGAGTACTTCTCACCAATTCATACTACTGCTACTGAACTTATAGTTACAATGACTAAAATGTCTTTGTATGGGATCTGTTTACCCCCCTTGCTGAAGTTACACCTTTCTGCATGCAATAAACGTTTAAAGGAGAAAAGTGGATCTCCTAACAGACTCAGCATCCTCAGATTCAGAGTATATATATATATATATATATATATATATTTAGCAATTTATCTGGCAATTATTCTTCATTGTACACCACATCAGCATGCAGTCATAGATTCAGATGCCTTAGGAATGTTTTTTGATGTTGATAATTAAATTCCACAGGCAATAAAGTTAGATGTGTTTAGTAGAGGTTACACTGATGTATGATTTTAATCTGAATTACCTTGTAGAGGATCCCCCTGACAATAGCAAATAGATGAGATGCTAAAAATGTGCCATTCTTCCGTGCTTTAATGAAAAATGTTTTAAGCTTTGGAAGGATGTAGACCTTTTTAGCCTTACTATTCCTGCTTACTTAATGGTTTCAGTTTTTAAATTGACCACTTCATTATGCAAATGAATCCAGGATCTTCAGGCCTTGCAGGCATACTCTTCTTCCCCAAGTGGCTAACATCCTTGCTGTACCTTGTAAAAATTTCTGTTAGAATATGATTCCTAGAAAATAATCAGAATGAGGGAGACAGCATGAGTATGACCTCTTATGAAACTGAGTAGTTATACCTATAAATGTGGGGAATTCTGGGGCATCTTTCCAAAAGACGTGTCCTTGTGTAATTATTCTCGAAACCTTAAAAGTTACCTTCGTCATTCCTTTTAGAAGTAAGAAACAAAGATCAAGCTAACACATAGGGCTGAGTGGTACTGGTGTTTCTCAAATCCTGACTTTTTTTTCTAGTTAGCTTCATCTACTTATGAAATTTTAACCACTTGATTTGTTGAAACTTGGATTAATTCTCGTGAGGCTTAGGAAATATTTTTTTCAATGTTAGAATTAAAGCAGGCTGCTACCCTTACCACCAGAAGATAGCTTTTTTATTTTTCTTTTTTTTTTTAAAACTAAAGTTAGCCAGTAGGAACTCAATGTATTAAACTGAACTATAACCCTTGCATGGAGTCCTTTCCAAGTTTATGTGGCGATAACACTTCCTACCAATACTTTTTTTACTTAAAGGCAGTATATGTTTTCAATTTGAGATTTCTTTAGCTATGTCTCCTTGTAGTTCTTAACTAGCTATTAAAATAACTGAAATTTATTATGCTTAATATTAAAAAGGCTACTGACAGAGAGACTAATAGAATCATACTCTTTAAACCTCCTGAAATTTATTTGCCTTTGAGAGACAGAAATAAAACAGCAATTATTAGTCCAAGGATTCTGTAGGTTAATCTAATTAAGAATCCAGACTTGTTATGTCTTGGTTGGAGTCCTAGTACCAAAGGAATTTATAGCTCATTTCACTAGAAACTTGTTTTTTGCCATCTGCCTGCAGAAAAAGGGGGGAAAAAAAATAATTAAATCGCTGCAGTACCTACAGCTTGCATCGCACTACCACAATGCATCACATTATTGCTGCTACATCCAGATGGGCTGCTCAGTTCCTGTGTAGTTAGTAACATTCTTCAGACTTGATTGCAATGGGAGAAAAATATTTGTAGCATATCCAATTACATCTTGTAATTTGAAAATGTATTGTTTTGGCATGTACGGAGTGACCGTCTCCCTCTTGCACTTTCTCTTCCCCATCTTTCCTTCCATCTCTCTCTGACATTACACCTCAGCTATCACTATCCTTCACAGTGGTGGAGAAGACCTAACAGATATTAATGTGGTAACACAATCTTTTATGGGTTTAGTTCCAGACTATTAAAACTCAATGATTTATTTCTTTTTTAATGTGTGCATATGATTTTCTTACTAAATTTGATTATAATTGCGTAGTTATTTGGGTGACTTCTGGTCAACTGTGGGTTTGGAAAACCACAGAACTTCCATAAAATTCTCATCTCTTTGGTGATAAACTCATATTTATTCTACTTGAATTTTATAGTTCTAAAAAATGAAGATATAATGGACTTACAGAGAGGTAAAACCCACCGTCTGCTGCTGAAGGAAATATTTCCCACACAAAAAAAGTTTGGGGTTTTTTTTCACTCTCAGCTTTTCTGTACAGTTTCTACTCATCAGACTTAATTCAACAGACAGGTAGGAAAGAGTCCAAACACTATCTTTTTTGTCACAGAATCACAGAGTGATAGGGGTCAGATCTCCAGGGATTATGTAGCCCCACGCTGCTGCTAACACAGGTTCACCTAGATCAGGTTACACAGGAACACATCCAAGCCAGTTTGGAAAGTGTCCAGAGAAGGAGACTCCACAACCTCTCTGGGCAGACTGTTCCAGTATCCTCACAGAAAAAAAAAATAGTCCTTATGTTTAAGTACAGCTTCCTGTGTTTCAGTCTGTACCCACTGGTTCTTGCTTGACCTATCACTAGGCACCACTGAGAACAGCTCAGCCCCATACTCTTCATTCCCATCCTTTAGATATTGATAAACATCAATAAGATTCTGCCTCAGTTTTCTCCCAGCTAAACAGTCTTAGGTCTTTCAACCTTCTCTGGTAAGAGAGGTGCTCTGTTGCCATCATCATCTTTGTGGCCATCGATTGGACTATCTCCAGTAGTTCCCTGTCTCTTTCTCACTGATGATAGCTTAAGAATGAGAAATCCAAAACATGAATTCCTTCAGTTATTTCCAGGGACTTAAAAAACTTCAGCCTGGGCTGAACAAAACCCAGGCAAAATATCTGCCATTGATTATATGAAATCAGACTTTCCATCTCACTTTAATATGATCACAGTCTTTGTTTCTAGCCCTGTCAAAATGAAGGAAAAACTCCATTTAACTCTTCCAAAGTAACTATTGGAACCAAGTAACAAACAAAGCTTTGAATGTCTGAAAGGCAGCCATAATCTAACTGCTTGTTATTTTTTAGCTCCTGAAAATCATTTCCTTACTCAATCAAAGCCTGGCCTGACCAAGGGGCTCACCTTTTGATCAGAGCCTAGCTGGTCAGTGAACTCACCTTCTGTATACAGAACTCTGCTTTCTAGCTGCAAACATTTGTTAGACTTTGTTTCCCATGAAGTACTTACTTTAGAAAACTGGTGTCCAAATTTTGGTTTGGACTGGTTTTTCTCCTCTATTTCTGGAAGTGCAGTTCTTTTTCCCCAAGCATGAATAAAACTGAAACAGACTCTCCAAAGCACTGTGTGCATGGAATATACCTTTTAAGTCTGATCAGGGTGGAATTACTCACAGCAAAGTCTTCCTTATGCTGGTGTAGTGCTTTGCATCCATGGATCCAAAACTGTACTTATGCAGATTGAGCTCTAAAACAAGGCTGACTTCCAAATCCATTGGGTTTCGTCCCCTAAATAAATAGCCTCAGAAAGGAAAATCTAATGACATGAAATTAAATATTTTCATAGGATTTTGTCTTTTTTTTTTTTTTTTTAATCCCAGTAATCATTTGGCCTTCTTTTTGAGGCTTTCTTATTTTCACAAATAATTCTCTATGATACCCATGCTGATGAAACACTAACAGAGATGATCATTTAAAACTCTCATTATTCCTCATAAGAACTTCAATAAATCATGATAGTATTATCATTATTCAGCCTTGTTTTGACAAGGCTACAACCTCCACGTTTCAGAATGAGTTAGGTCTGAATTTATCTAAGCCCTGGGTGCTTTATGTGTTCTGCAAATGTCATGAAATTTTCACTGCTATATATCTTTATAGTGCTAATTTACCACCAGAACCATATGTTCCTAATCTTAGATTACAGCTGTATAAAACACTCAAAATTGTGTTCATTAAAAGTACGCCTGTGGTTAGGTCAGCCTATCTATATTTATTTTAAATATGAGGCAGGGTTCATATTCTATTGCTAGCCATTCTGTAGCACATACAGAGGAACTGAGGAGACTACAAGACATATATATATTTTTTTTTATTTTTATTTCTTTTTTGGCTGTGAATAGAAAGTTCATATTCTTATTCAAAGGAATGTGCATACATTAAACATTCACTACACTCCCAAATATAACTTCAATTTTAGCACAGAAACAGAATGCCAAAGGTGATGCTTCAAAGTGTGTGTGTTTTTGTTTTAAACATTCAGGGTTATCAGTAGCTGAAGTGGGCCACAGGAGGGCTGGGGAGGAATTATTGACAAGGTTTTGTAATGACAGGATGAGGAGGAATGAGTTTAAACTGGCAGAGGGGAGATTGAAACTGGATGTTAAGAAGTTCTTTCCAGTGAGGGTGGTGAGACACTAGAAGAGGTTGCCCAGGGAGGTTGTGGAGCACAGAAGCACAGAATGTGATCAAAGATTCTGTGCTTCTGTGCTCCACAACCTCCCTGGAGGTGTTCAAGGCCACGTTGGGTGAGGCCGTGAGTGACCTGTTCTAGTGGGAGGTGTCCCTGCCTACGGCAGGCGATTGGAACTAGATGATCTTTGAGGTCCCTTCCAATCTAAACTACTCTCTGATTCTATGATTCTGTGATTCTGTACTTTTGGTTCTTTTTTGAACAAGCTGAGGAAGAATACCATCATGTACATAGAAGCAAAGTGTGCTTCTGATCTGAAAGACAGACATCTGGCAAAACCAAGCATCTTGAACATGCAAGCTTATGGTTGCCTGTGCTGCTCCCCCACTCTCAACACGATGCGTGGAGAGATGCTAGCATATATGTTGTTACATGTAAGAAGGAAATTCCAGTGTATGGTGTGTTACACAAAATGCCAGGCAATGGTGTTAATTTATTTTTGGTGGTGTTGTTTAAGCTGGTTAAAAAGATACATAAAACTTACATGAGTCGTTGGCACGCAAGTTATTGCTTCCTGGGGACTGTAGCAAGTTGCTGAAACCTTTCTGAAATTATGTCAGTATTTTTTTGTAATTGAATATGCATATTTTACATCTTGGAGGCTGAAGCACAGTTTTTTTTTGGCAGGGTCTTTCAACAGATGCAGATGCTGGGGCCCTATTCTAGGAGGTCTTACAGCATACATAAGTCAATATTTGTGCATAATTTATAAAACTGAGCAGTAGAACATGGCTTTGCCATCAAATTTACACGATCATATTTCCCTCACTTAGTTTTTTTGCTTAAGGAAAACAGGATGTAGAAGCCCCAAAGACCTCAAGATGGGGAGGGAGGAATCTAACCCCAAATTTAAAATGCAGGATGAGGAACTGAGCATTATTACCTAATTGAAATTGACTTCTTTTTATTTTTTTTTTTCCTGAAGGAAAAGTACAAATGGAAAACAGAAACAAAAGAAGGTATTGAAAACTTGCAATTAGTCTTTCAATCCATACTCTTATCTCTGAATGTTTCTCTTTAATTAGGCTGTCTTTCAATTTCACCCAAGTTTTGATGAAAGAGATAAGCATAGGTAAGTTTGTACTGAGAAGAAACCAATTTTCAAAACATGTCTAAAGTGTTCACAATATTAGTCAGAGTTGCCTACATATATTCTAGTTCTTTGTATTGCCTTCCTACATTCCATCTATAAGAAAGAGAAGATCCAGAATAAACAAGGTTGTGAGGGAAATGAACTGTTGTGTCTCAGTCATAGAATCACAGAATCATAGATTCACAGAGTCGTGGGATCATAGAATGGGTTGGGCTGGAAGGGATCTTCAAAGGTCATCTAGTCCAACACCCCACCCTCCCCCTCCCAAGTCATCAGGGACATCTTCAGCTAGATCAGGTTGCCCAGAGCCCTGTCAAACCTCACCTTGAATGTCTCCATGAATGGGGCCCCAACCACCTTCCTGAGCAACCTCTTCCAGTGCTCCACCACCCTTACAGTAAAGAACTTCTTCCCAACATCCAATCCCAATCTAGTTTGAATCCATTGCCCCTCATCCTGTCGCTGCAGGCCTTTGTAAAAAGTCTCTCTCCATCCTCTTTGTAGCCTCCTTCAGGTACTGGAAGGCTACCATTAGGTCTCCCCGCAGCCTCCACTCCTCCAGGCTGAACAACCCCAGCTCCCTCAGATTGTGCTCATAGGTTCTCCAACATGGTGCTGTAGTGACTGAAGGGCATTGAATTCAACCCACTCATTTCTGGTACTACCAAGCTCTTTTGAAACAGCTAAATGATCCACTGAGTAAATACACCAAGACTTCGGTACAGCTCTCATACTCCTAGTAACTCTTACTGACATTCCACTGTAGACAATGCTTCTAACATCTTGCTGTAATAAACTTCAAATAAAATGATAATGATGTCAAAAATACAGTGTTAGATCTGGCATCAAGAACATAGTTTAGTCATATAGTGATAAAATTTCATCTCTATTAGAGAGAACTAGCTAAGAATTCAGCTTTATCAAGTGTATCATAATACAAATAACTAGAATAATGAGTCTAAGGACAATTTCCCACTATGCAGATGTGGTTAAATTGAGTGGAACATCAAGTAATGAGGAGTAATAAAGAAGGACTTGAATCACTGAAGAAATATGCCTGAGCTCATTTATAGTAAATAGGCTTTGACAAAGACAGATGTATCATTAGGTGTAAAAAGGAAAGGAACCTCAGCTGTGTGAATGAAGTGGTGTAGGTGTCTTCTGCTTTCAGACACACAATCCATACCTCTGCCAATATCATATGCAGTGTACTTTATATGTATATATATGTATGTGTATATATATCCATATACACCTTATATATAAACATGATTCTTCAGCAATTGTAATATGAGATTAATAGAAAGTGTGAAGTATCAAAAGAAATTAAATGGAAAGGGAAGAAATAACAACAACAAAGAAACAAAGCAACCCAACCCAACAAAACAGAGGAATAAGAGTGGGGAAATGACAGTTCTTTGTGTTTTAGGCTTTGTGATGGTTTGGGAGTTTCCCACCCCCCACACTTTGTAAAATGACCCAGACTAGAACTCAACCAGCTGGAAGTTAAGAGAAGAAACTCTATTTACAGCTCAGCACAATGTACAAGCAGATATATACACTATATACAGGAATATTTACAGAAATATACAAGTTAAAGGCAATACAGAAACACAACCCCCCTCCCAGAAATCAGAGACCCCAGGAGGGGCTCCCAGCCACTCTTCCACCTTCTCCCCACCCCTATACCTTACCCCAAAGTTTGCCTTACATGCAAGGTAAGTTAGGAGTATCGGCCAGGGGGGTTAGAAGAAAAGTGGGTAGTGAAAATTAATCAGCAGAGGAGCTGCTAGACCACCCGAGAAGCTCTCCCAGCAAGAGACAGACAGAGACTGACTTGTCTATATTTTGGTTATTGTTCCCAAACAATTTTTTCAGCAAGCCCATGAGTGAAGTAGACATCACCATGTTTTCTTTTCACAGCCTATAGTGTAATTTTCTGTATTAAAATATTCCAATTAGCCTCAAACCAGCACAGGCTTTCATTGTTAGGCTGCTGTACCTGAAGTGATAGAGGGTACACAAACACTGCCTGTTTCAGTTTGTCTCCTTATTTCAAAGTGATCCTATCCACAAAGATGAGGTATACCAGTCCCCAAGAGAAGGCAAATAAATGTTTGTCGAAAATAGCAACATATGGAAATGTGGTTTAGGTATGATTATGATCTTATATGTAAATCTGTGTATAATGGTTGAAATCAAATATTACTCTGAATAAGGAGTTGATTATGCAAAAGTATGCAACAGCAAATTTCCATAGCATTGGAATGCTCTGAATAATGACTTTAAAAAGTCAGAAAATACCTGTATTTCCAGTTCATTTGAACTGAATGTTACAAACCAAACAGCTATCTAACCACTATGTCTTGATTCTAACACAATATTTCTTCAGGGTTTCTGCCATGCCTCAAGGAGCCAGATGTAATTCCACAAGAGCAAGTATGGCCATTGACATTCTGCTGTGATTGTACGAGTGTTTTCCATCAAGAAATATTGTAATTATTTGGGTTCTGAAAGGATATTTTACTACCAGGGCATTCTTGAAAGGGAACCTCAATAGCAGAAAAAATATCTCCTGTGAGAGACATGACAAAAACAAAATTAGTACAACTATTTTATGGCTGTGCTAATACTAGCACTGCTTTTGCCAAGTCATTATTTCCCTTTGTTGCTTTACACACTCTGCCTGTATCTCTTGGCTAATCTGATGACACTTAGACTGTTGAGATTGTCTTTTTGCTGTTTTGCATATGTCTAGCCAGTTCCTTTGATGTATAGATATATTTCTGACAGTAATTATTATTAAAAGCAGTGCTGTTTAACCACATGTGGTACTTTTAAATTTTCTCTGTCTTTTCTAATAAGCCAATGTATGAAGTCAGAGGGAGCAGAAGAGTGCAAGAATCTGAAATCATACGATGTGTGTCAGAGAGAGTGCCAATAAGTCACTCTATTTTGGGTAAATGCACTGACTGGTTTATGTCTGAGGTTCAGATAAATTAGTAATGAGAGTGGAAGCCAAAGGAAACCATCAGATTGCTTCATTAAGAGTCCTCCCACCCCATTCCCCCCAGATAAATCACATTTTGATCATTCTGTAAGATTAAAGAAACTAGACCAAGAGAGTTCTATTATGAGCCATTGAATAACTGAAGTCAATCAGGAGACACTCATTTCTGTTAGCCAAAGATAGAAAGCCAAGCAGTGTTCACCAGTTGCAGTAAAGAAGGAAAGTGCTGCAAGTGATCACACACTGGGTACGTAAATACCATTATCTGTACAGCACCTTGACTATACCATAGGCATGGTTGCAGAAGATAATACCTCATAAATTACTTATTAACCTCAATATACTCATAATGTTCAGCTAGAAAATTAAATGGATTATTCCCACCTCCATGCTTTCATTTTCTGCCTGTAATTTTAATTGTTGTTGATGCTGTTATTTATTATATTTGTAATTTTTATGCTAAAAAAAAAATCAAATACAATAATTCAAATTCAAATTCTGTTTTCAAATGCACATCTCTCTGGACAGAATATCCCTTTAAGGGTAATTTTACTTTGCTCTCTATCCAGAAAAGAAACCAGCCCAAAGCACAAATAAGGTTTTCTGTTTTCTCATTCCAGTATGTGGTTACTTCACAGTGCTACAAAGGCTGCTTGAGCTCAGGTAAGAGTGAGGGAAGAGGTTAGTTTGGTTTTGAACCTGCACCTTGTTATTTTCCTCTTCAGACACCTGCTTCAATAACAAGTAATTTATTTATTCTTTTCATAATAAATATTGGTTTGGTTTGATAATAGCTGGAGGGTATCTGTCAGTTTGTAGTATGGTCTTGGGAATAAAAGAAGCATCTACTGTCTTGTAAAATAGGAAATAAAATTCTGCTCAATTTATGAAGCTCCCTGAGGTGATGGGATTGAATATTCAAATACATTCAGAAAGCACTGGACTAGAAGAGTTTTAAATGTGTCTTCAAAAAACTGACTCTAAAAACTGAGTTTGTTGGCTGTGGCAAAAAAAAAAAATCTCATTTATGCAGGAAAAATTAAAACAAACAAACAAACAAACTGAAACCCAAAACGAACCTAAAAAAAAGCCAACCAACCAACAACAGCAAAACACTCAAAAAACTCCACACCTACAAAACAAAACACCTCACGTGCAATAAAGAGCAAAGCACTGGGAAACACATTCTGAACTGGTGAACACATTCTGAACAACAAAGCACAGGGAAATGCATTCTAACAACAAAGCACTGGGAAACTCATTATAGCATCCTAGTCTATGAAGATAAAAAGACTTCTGCTACTTGATGCTGCCAAGACGAGTAATCACCATGTTGCACAATGAAAGATCATAAGAGCTGCTAATAAGTGTACTTTCAGGGTTATTAATATTGGTAATCAGGAATGTGTTTTGCTGGGATCCCTGATAAGAATTGACATGTCTATTATTTTTGATTGACAGGGGTAAGCAAAATGTAATCACGTTTATTTAATATCTTTTTATTTGCTCTTCTTTCTTTTACTCTTCAGAGACTTCTAGGAAGAGGAAAAAAAAAAAGAAAAAAAAGAAAAGCAAACCCCATTTTTTAATACTGGCAACACTAGGGAATTTCACAAAATAGAGGCTTATGAGATTTACTTTCTGATTCTTTTTTAATTGCCTGTTTGATGTTAAAGTACATTCACTTTGAAATCTCTAGTACAAAGATTTGTGATATTAATAGCCTCAAGCTATTGTGGGTTGAGTCAGTCCTTATGGAGATAGAATACAGGCAAATTTTCTCCTCCCCACCCTTAATTTTACAGCAAACCAGCAGCTGCACAAGGAATTTGACCAAAATACTGACTCAATCCCAATCTTCGTGTATAAAGCCTCTTATATAAATAATTTTGTAAAATATTAATGTAAAAGACTTGCAGCTGAAACATCAATTATTGAACAGGAAGTAATGAAAGGAAAGATTTGCTGAGGCTGGAGTAGAGGGGAAAGAAAAGTGAAACATCTAAATCTTCACTGGAATCATGAAGTTTTCTGTTATTTGCCATGTAAATTTCCCATGCACTCAGACATGCAGCTCTCTGAGCCTTGATTTTGCTACAACTGAATGGTTGTTTTGTTTTTTCCACAAGACTTGAGAAAACCTGGCCACTGGGTCACCAAGAGAAGGTCAGAAGATAATTGATGTTAATATCCCATTTCTGAGCTAAAACTTTCCCTCTTTTGTTTATCTGCAGAGTTCTCACCAATCACAACACAGGGTGATGCAATGCACTAAACTAAAGTTTTCCCTCTGACTTCAATGAAACAGGGATTTTGGTTACAGGTTCAGCATTTTCTTGCACTTAACCCTGATCTATTTCAGCAGCTCCAGAAATGTCCCTTGTGAGGCACAGTTATATTCTGGATACATTAGTGTCAGCATACACTGGAGACCGACTTCAGAGCATCTGGCATACACTGGTGTGGAAAGTGATGAAGCTCTGATGGCATTCTCCACTATGGTGCTGAGTCACTCCTGTGGAAAATGCCAGAGACCCCAAGAGATCCGAGCAGCCCAACATGCCACAGCCAGACTTAGAGAAAATGCTGCTTGAACCCGGCTATAATAATCAGAATAAAGTTATGAGCGCCTTGGTTGCCACTGCCATTCTCAGCAGAGTATCTATGCACCTTGATATCATGGCAGTGGGAGGGAGAGAGCTCACACTGGCTAAGGAATGCAGCTATGGAAACTTTGTGCATCTCATCATCAGAACTGCATTCTCCTGTCTTCTCAGGCTACCCAGACAGTCAGGTCAGAGTTCAGTGGAGGTGCCACCTTCCAGCTCAGACGTGGGAATCAGACAGTGTTGCTCAGGAGACTGCATCCCTGGGTCATTCTGGCTCTGTCACCTCAGGGGGTCTATGCCTGTTCTGAGAACACTCTGAAACCACCACCATTTCTGCTGTGCTGCCACAATAAGGTGACTAAGGGTCCACTGGTGTCACCAACTACAACCTGTCCTAAGCACATCACAGAGTCTATGTGGTGTACATAGGTCAAATCAGACTGAGTGCCAGGAGGTGAGGCACATCACAAGACATGATATATGAGAAGTCTTCTTAGTGATGCTGTCTGTGATACACTACACACCTCAAACTGGGCACTGGACCGATTCTGTGGTGTGCCCTGTAGAAGTGAAGAAGTCTTTGAAGCTTTTGTTTCTCCACTTGAAAGACTAAATGCACTACATAGCCATAGACGCAATATATAGCATGAGTAGCCACAAGCTCACAGGATCACAGGATGTTAGGGGTTGGAAGGGACCTCCAGAGATCATCGAGTCCAGCCTACCCTGCCAGAGCAGGACCATAATCTAGTGTACATGAAAGTATAATTAAGCCATGCTGTTGTAATTTATTGACCTGTCTCTTCATTGAAATACTAATATTTTTAATATAATGCTGATTGTTCACTTATCCTTTGTTCCAGGAACTCAAAATAAAGGTTGTTTTCAGATATGTCAGTGTCTGGTGTATGCTTTTGTGTAGATCTGCATAGTGAAGTCAAATAGGAAGGTTGATTTATCTGCCACAGACACAGCAAGGGAGAAATCTCACCAGGCCCTTGGGTAAGAAAGTGCACTTTCCACAAATGAGCTGTTAATTTCTTTCCCATTTCAGCACCCCTGTACTCAGGGACATTGGAGCAGCTGTGATGAGAATGATGGATGTTTCAAATGGGTTGCCACTGAACTCTCACAATTTTAAAAGGTCACAGGTTGAACAAAATGGAAAACCTCTGTTTTGGCAGAAACTAAGTTACCCTGGCGTGGCAATCATGCCAAAAAATAGATTTGTGCTCATGTGCAGCACAAAAATGTGTAACTGTTTCTAGAATAATTTTTCTTCATTTTTATAAGGCTGTAAACTCTTTACCTTGGTTTTTTTTTTTTTAACTAAAATTTAATTTGAGTTACATTTAAATTAAGTTAAATTTCAAGACTTTGATTTATTGCTGCTGTACTTTCATTTATCTTGTGTTCAAAATTTTATCTCAGCTTATTCATATACTTCTAATGTTTTATCTGCAAGACTTTTGCATCCCTCAAGCACCTACGTACCACAGATATTCTCACACAGCCGATAAATTAGATCCTTCTTTACCACTCTGTTCTGTGTCACTTCTATCACCTTAAGAAAGGTCATTCTATTAAGATTTGGGGGTTTTATAGTGCAGTTAGAAGTGAACATTTGTTTCTCTACTGTCCATCATTTTCTTCTAATTGTCAGTCACATTTCTGTGCATATATATGCTGCTTTGAGGCTAATTGGAATATTTTAATGAGAGAAATGAAATCACTGGCTGTGAAAAGAAAATAATAGTGATGTCTCTATTGACCATTTGTCCTGCTGAGACGTATGACAACAAGAGCACAGAGATAGGTCAGGTTCAGTCTGTGGCTGCCTGCTTGTCATATTAACTCCTCTGCATGGACCTGCATAACTCAAACTAATCAATCTTCTTCTAACCACACTTTTCCAGCTCACCCTGCACAGAAGAGGGATACTGAGATAAGAGAGGGGGGGTTGGAAGAAGAAGGAAGGAGGGGAGTTGGTTTGGAAGACCTCCTGGGCAGCTCTGCCACTGGGAGGGGTTTCATATCTCTGTATTACTCTTAACTTGCATATTACTGTTGTAAATATATTTGTATATATTGTATATATAAATATATATATATATAGTATACATTTCACTTGTAAATTGTGAAAGCCTTCTAAATTGTGCAAGCCTATAAATACAGCTTCATTCCTTAACATCCAGCCAGTTGAGATTAGTCTGGTTGAATTCCTAACTGTTGGGGGGCAGGTAACTCCCAAACCTGCATGGCATGTCTGAAGAGAACAATACTTTCAGATGGTAACTAACATGAGTCATTTCTGATTAACAAGTGGCTCAGAGGTTGATGCCACCAATAAAATTTTGGTTTTTTTGATCTTGGGGAACTTTGTATGGCCCCGGGTCTGCTAGGGACAGATAGGGTCTATCTGTCTCAGAGGTGGAGAAAGATCTTGGCACAGGAGCTGGTGGGGCTTGTTGAAGGGGCTTTAAACTAGTCTGGAAGAGAGTTAAACACAGCAGTACTAGAGACAAACTGAAGGAGGTTAAGGGTGGTAGGCCAGAGGTAGGGACAAAACCAGCAGCCCAGCTGAAGTGTCTGTACACTAATGCACGCAGCATGGGTAATAAGAGGAGCTGGAAGCCTTGGTACAAGAGGCAAACTATGATGTTGTTGCCATCAAAGAAACGTGGTGGGATGGTTCACACCATGGAGCACTGTAATCAATGGCTACAGACTCCTCAGGAGAGACAAGAATGGGAGAAGGGGTGGAGGAGTGGCCCTGTATATTAGGGATGATCTGGATGTCATGGAAGCAGAAATTAAGGATGAGTCTCTATAGGTAAGAATTAGGGGGAAGGCCAACAAGGCTGACATCCTGTTGGAGTCTGTTATAGACCACCCAACCAGGACGAAGAGGTTGATTTATTATTCTTTAAGCAGCTGGAGGCTGCCTCAAGATCACTTGTCCTTGTGGGCAACTTTAACCTGGTACAGGGTGGGGACAGAGTGGCTGGAGAGAAGCCAGGCAGAAAGGGACCTGGGGGTGCTGGTAAAGAGTAGCTGAACATGAGCCAGCAGTGTGCCCAGGTGGGTAGGAGAGCCAACGGCATCCTGGCCTGGATCAGGAACAGTGTGGCCAGCAGGACAAAGGAGGTTATTCTGCTCCTGTGCTCAGCACTGCTCAGGCCACACCTTGAGTGCTGTATCCAGTTCAAGGCCCCTCAATTCAAGAGGGATGTTGTGGTGCTGCAAGGTGTCCAGAGAAGGGTATCTAGGCTGGTGAGGGACCTGGAGCACAGCCCTGTGAAGAGAGGCTGAGGGAGCTGGGGATGTGCAGCATGAAGAAGAGGAGGCTCAGGGCAGACCTCATTGCTAGGTTGTAGCTAGGTGGGGTTGGTCTCTTCTGCCAGGCACCCAGCAACAGAACAAGGGGACACAGTCTCAATTTGTGCCAGGGCAGGTCTAGGCTGGATGATAGGAGGAAGTTCTTGACAGAGGGAGTGACTTGCTTTGGAATGGGCTGCCCAGGGAGGTAGTGGAATAACTGTCCCTGGAGGTGTTCAGGAAAAGCCAGTATGGGACACTTAGTGCACGGTTGATTGGCTAGGGCTGGGTGATAGGTTGGGCTAGATGAGCTTGGAGGTCTCTTCCAACCTGATTTGATTCTCTCTATGATTCTATGCCTTCCATCTTTTGATTATTCAGTCCCAGAATCACAAAGGTAATTGGTTGCCTAACTCCTGTTTAGGACTAATTTGCCAATAGAAAAAAAAATGGAAATACAACCGCCTGAATAATAGCCAGGTGCTCAAATACACTTTCAAACCTTGTTCAGTAGAATAGAAAGAGTCTCTCTGTGTAAGGTTGGTTGGAAAACAGTTGAAATCTTAAAAGAAGTTCAAGTGAATGGCAAACACCACAAGACTAATTTAACTTGCTTTGGAATACTGATCTTCCCTGCCTTCATCTGGATTAGGAGTTTACCTCTGAGTTTCTCAGATTCAGAAATTATTTGGTTTTATTACCAGCACTCTGCAGCTGTTGAAAGGATTTGGTAGTAGCTTATTGTACCTGTACAAAATTAGGTATGCTTACGCTGCAAAAAATAATTCAATATGAAACCTTGCAAAAGAAATATTGTCTGACTATTTCCAACTCCTTCTGTAACTAGACCTCTGAAAACCTGCATGGGTTTTCTGAAATAGAGTTTGTACCTGAATGAGCCCAAATTTCCCAAGGTCAGATTGCTCTGTGAACTCAGATATGATTTATGCATGGTAACATAGATCAAAAGTGTGCCAGAAGAAGGACATAATTACATGAGACAAAATATGAAAAAATAATGAGGTCGTTACATATTCAGGTATCTATGCACAGGGGTTAGCCTTTCCAGGGAAAGAAAGATAAGACAAGACACATGAGTGCAACAGAGTATTTCAGATTCAATTTTATCTCTTGTCCTCCTGATTCTTAAATAAGTATTCCCTTAAGAAAGAATAGACATTGACCTTTTCCTCTGAGTTTATAGGATACAAAGTCATATATGCACGTATAAATTTATCTAAGATGCAAATATAACCAAACAGGACATAATAGCTGGTTGAGTACAATCTAGAATACAAGACTTATTGAAATGCATGACAATTTCAATCATGTATGATCATGGGAGGATGCATAAATAGATACCAAAGGATTTTCTTAACACAACTGAAAAATAATCTAAGACTATTCTTAAAATCATATAAGTACAACATAATTTTAAAATTAAACATTAAGTCTTCAAGGAGAACAACACAAGGACAAAATCAGACTCATGCTATAGTAACACACAAAAAAACCCCAACTTTTAGTAAGACCAATTTGAATAACTCTCAAGACAAGCACCACAAGCAAATGTTTTTGTGCAGAAATTACTCTTCAGACAGGTTGAAATCATATATGAACTGTGTGCACTTCTGGAGCCCTCAGCACAGGAAGGACATGGAAGTGTTGGAGTGGGTCCAGAGGAGGCCATGAAGATGCTCAGAGGGCTCCAGCAGATCTCCTATGAGGACAGGCTACAAGAGCTGGGGTT
>VWZE01006839.1:1693294-1736166 GCA_013396675.1 Eubucco bourcierii | reverse complement strand
CTGCTCCCTCCCTGAAGGTGTTCAAGGCCAGGTTGGAAGAGGTCTTGAGTGAGCTGTACCAGTGGGAGGTGTCCCTGCCTGTGGCAGGGGGTTGGAACTGTATGATCCTTGAGGTCCCTTCCAACCTTACCATTCTATGATTCCATGAAGCTCTGACACACTAACTCAAATCTTCTGCTAAGCGCTGGTAACTTTAAATATTAAAAATCTCATAGAATAGTTACACTTTAAAAACTAATCATTGTCAATATTTGCTTTCTTATAAAGAGCTACAGACAGTTCCCAGTAAACTTTTCTTCTCCCCTCTATATCCTGAGGTCCATGGAAATTCTTGTTGTGTCAGTTATAAGTATGGATTCAGACATTTTAACATTTAAAAATTAGCCACCCAACAGGAGACTCAGCATGCAAGCTAAATACTTCACTCTGAGAAGGTAATTGCCTGCACTCAGGAAAAAGAAAATAATTTGCATAGGAAGTACTCTGAACTTGTCAGCTCCTATTAGGGCTTCTCCACCCCAGTGGAAATTCAAAGCAGAGTTTGCTTCCAGTGGTGTGCATGTAGTAAAGGAGGACAGGACTTTTTTGCTAAAGAAAACAGAAGAGCTTGTTTCCAGGCAGCCTTTTTGTTCCAGAGATGCACAGCTGTAGTTTGTGCTTTCTCCAAAGTATGTCTTACAGATTAGGCTATTGAAAGTAGTCTGAACTTAGATTTAGATCTTTATATAGAGTTAGATCTTTAAAAAGGGAATGAAAGCAGTACATCTATGCTAAAAAATACCCCAACAAACCAAGCACAAGCTCTGCACCCTTCTCTGAAACACAAAGCTGCTGAAGTGAGAGCATAATGCTGTTATTGCCTGGTACTTTTCAGCGGTATCTTAAAGAATGCAGAGTCAAAGACGGAAGCCCAAAACTCTCTCTGAGTTAAATGACAGAATCTACCACAAAATCTATGCTTTTGCATTTCAACATTACTCTTTGCAAGTACTTCAGACATTTATTGCATGCCATTTGCATAGTTTTGTAATATATTATCCAACTTTTAATGAAAAAGTAACTTGGAAATTATAAACTTGGGTAGAAAGGGGATTGAGTAGTTTCCTGACTAGCAGCATGCTGCATGCTGGACAAAGGAGCCATGTTTTGACACTGTGTGCAGTTCTGGAGCCCTCGGTACTGGAAGGACATGGAAGTGTTGGAGCGGGTCCAGAGGAGGCCACGAGGATGATCAGAGGGCTGCAGCAGCTCTGCTGTGAGGACAGAGAGAGCTGGGGCTCTGCAGCCTGCAGAAGAGAAGGCTTCCAGGAGACCTTAGAGTGGCCTTCCAGTATCTGAAGGGGGCTACAGGAAGGCTGGGGAGGGACTATTGACAAGGTCTTGCAATGACAGGACAAGGGGTAGTGGGTTTGAGCTGGCAGAGGGAAGATTTAGACTGGATGTTAGGAGGAAGTTCTCTACAGTGAGGGTGGTGAGACACTGGCACAGGTTGCCCAGGGAGGTTGTGGCTGCTCTCTCCCTGGAGGTGTTCAAGGCCAGGTTGGAGGAGGCCTTGAGTAACCTGTACTAGCTGGAGGTATCCCTGCCTATGGCAGGGGGTTGGAACTGCATGATCCTTGAGGTCCCTTCCAACCTTACCATTCTATGATTCTGTGATTCTCTGATCACCTTTGCCACCTACCTAGAGCTGCAAACATCACATGGATCAGAAAAATAATAAAAAGGAAAAAAACATCAAAATGAAAATATCAAACCAACAAGATAATATTATTCATTTTGAAAGACACGTGAACTTTTTAAGGAGAATTTATTTTATTAGAAGAAACACAGGAAACAAATTTAAGGTAAATTAAAATTCAGTACAAGGGAAAAGAAATGTTGAAAAATCTAGAGGTGGGAAGAGAACAGGGGTCCATATAGCATTGGGGCAAGAAAATGGAAAGGGGATAAGGGAACTTATGTATTTAGGAGAATTAATTACAAGAAAAGTATCACTGGAAGGGATTTACAAGTAAATAAGAAAAAAATTAGTATCTCCTTTTCTGAGATCTTTATTCTTAAATCCAGGTAATTCTCTTTAGAGAACTGTTACCAGATCAGCCTGAAACCTTTTAAGAAGACATCATGATAGCTAAACACAGTTGACAGACTGCATCTTAAACCTTTCTGGAACTTCAAAATAGCTCCTATGTTTGTAAAACAAGAACATATTGGCACTGGCTTTTTTTTAACCAAACATAGCTTTGCAATTTCTGTGCCATGGCACATCACAGCTGATTCTATCATACTACACTATGTGTTGATGTAACCATAGCAATCATTAAATGCATTCTTGGAACTGTAGGACCCAAGGATTCTGCAGCCTGTTCTAACATTTGCTCTAGAAGTGTAACTCCCCTTTAAAATTGCTTAATTTTTAAAGAACATTCACAGATTTTATGAACTGTTCTGATGCTAAAGGAGTTCTTGCATATATATAGCTCAGTCTAACATATTTTTTTCATGCTTACAGCTCTCCTTTTCTGTTGATCAATATGAATTAAACAAAATCTACTGTGCCTGCTATGCATGGCGCCTGGCATTGATAAATTCACTACACGCTTAAGTAGTGCTTTAAAGCTTGATCTGGAAGATATAAGCAGGAACCCGTGGGAAGGCAAGAGTCAAGACCTCTCAGAAGTACCACAGTAAGTGATAAATTAGATTCTTTAATTATAAACACCAGTACAGGTTATTTGTAATCTCAATAAATCATCCAACAATATCTACACTGAGTAGAATTTTAATTCACCCTTTCAAGGAAAAGTCCTGACCTATAATTTGCTTTTATTGAGTAGATAATGGGAAGATCAGATGATAAGGCTGAAGAGGGAATACACAGATGCTAAGTATTTTTTAATCTGAGTCTGCAATAAGGTTGAAGAGGGGATACACAGATGCTAAAGATATTTTATTTGACTCTGTAGTGAGACTTTGTAAATGCCAGGATTTTGGATGCATTGAGCTGTTACACTAGCCCATAGAAGTCCAATTGTTGCAAGAAATACAAGGACAAGCGTAAAGGCAGGTGTAAAGTAATGCTCAGAACCTTACAGAGAAGCAAGAAAGATAACCACCAGAGCTTTGGAAATGGGAATAGGGAGTGGCTTTCTAGGACATGCTTTAATTTGGTGGCATGAGCAGAAGAGTAGCCGCAAGAGTTTGTGGAGGTACCCCTGTTCTATTCCTTGGTTCCAAATGTAAAGCTGCATCTAATGCTAATAGTTTTACAAGCTTCTGTGTTATCAGTGGCTGACAAAGAAACTTGGGTCACATAGAGAATAATGCAACATTAGGTTTATTTCTTCTAACCAAAGTTTGCGTGCAAGATATTGCTTTCCAACATATTATGAAGCAAAGACTGTTTCAGAGTGAGACAAGATACAAGTTCCTTTGATTCTCTTTATTTTTTTTTTCTCTCAATTAGACTGTACATATATCTCTAGGTCATTTTGATTATAAAATAAACCCCTCTGGCCAAAAATTTGTTTTCTGAAGACTGGCAACTAAAATAGCAGCCAAGTTTTGACTTCTCATAAATATTCCATATTTATGGACTTCTCGTGACTTCTCATAAATATTCACTGTGTGCAGTTCTGGAGCCCTCAGCACAGGAAGGACATGGAAGTGTTGGAGCGGGTCCAGAGGAGGCCACAAAGATGATCAGAGGGCTGCAGCAGCTCTGCTATGAGGACAGGCTGAGAGAGTTGGGAGTCTGAAGCCTGCAGAAGAGAAGACTTCCATGAAACCTGATAGTAGCCTTCCAGTATCTGAAGGGGGCCTACAGGAAGGCTGGGGAGGGATTATTGACAAGGTCTTGCAATGACAGGACAAGGGGCAATGGGTTTAAACTGGCAGAGGGGAGATTTAGATGAGATGTCAGGAGGACATTCTCTACAGTGAGGGTGGTGAGACACTGGCACAGGTTGCCCAGGGAGGTTGTGGCTGCTCCCTCCCTGGAGGTGTTCAAGGCCAGGTTGGACGAGGCCTTGAGTAACCTGTACTAGTGGGAGGTGTCCCTGCCTATGGCAGGGGGTTGGAACTAGACGATCCTTGAGGTCCCTTCCAACCTTAACATTCTATGATTCTATGATTCCAAAATTCCTAATATCTTGCTCAGCAGTTCTAAGGCTATTGGTTTGGTTTAAGCACATTTGAAACCAAAACAAGTTTAGAAACTGAGGCTGTAGCTTACAGCAATATTATAGTATAGCAGAGTGTTTTACTCTCCAAAAAAGCTGTCTGAAATTCAGAGGAGTGACATCCTCATGCCGAATACCTGAGTCACAGCCTTTGTGTTATAAATCATTAAGCAGTTAAAAGGTAGTTTGAAGGCAGGTCAGAAAAATAAATATATAAACCAGTGTTATTCCAGAGTTAGTGCATCTTACAAGGCTAAGTAAAGGAGTGGTCTATATCCATCACATAATGACATTATAAATCTTTGTACCTTGCTAGGCAGTGACATGAAAAATTAGACTGAACGGGCCAGAGATGCACTATTTGTAAGCCTCAAAGGAAAGGTTAATGCAAGTTAAATATTGACATGTCAGCAATAAGGATTATAGCAATTATAAATTTGCACTAATGCCAGCTGCTGTTTAATTATTATGTGACACTGACAGGTCAGCCTGGCAGATTGACAGCTGAAGGTATTTGCCTTATAGGAATTATAGGAGATCTGTGGAACTGCCTCTGATCTCAGTTACACCAGTTCAATTCTACACACAAATCTCCCAGAGTCAGGGGAGTCAATTCATAATCCCAGTGGCAAAAGCAGAATCTGCTAGCATGTCATATGCTGTATTCATTTCCCTAGTGTTAGGAAAGAGAATAATTAGTTATTATGCAAATATACACAATAACATACTTAGTCTCTTCCCTCCTTTTAGCCACTCTAAGAACTGCTTTAGAGTATATATAAATACTGTTAGCATCTGCTGGAGAAAAGGGGAGGAAAAAGTAAGCAATCTAAATTTCTACTCTAAATGGCAACGTTTTCATTGATCTCAGTAATAATCCTCAACCTGAGCTTCAGGGAAGTGCTTAGAAAGAAAAATGGGGGGGGGGAAGACTATATAGATAATGGAGGATAATCTCATTGTTCTAAGGAAAAATATCTAGTGATTAGAACAAAGTATTTCTGGAGTGCAGGGGAAAGAGTAGATGTAAATTCTCTGCTGAAATATACTGGATCTCATTAAATTATTCATCTGGGAAAATTAATTCAATGACTGCCATTTTCCTGCGCTCCTATTGTTCACTAAACAATCTTGAGATCCAAAAGCACTCTGAAACGATGGCAGTAAAAGCCTGCAAATGACCACCACAAAGACTTTGAATCAATTAAATTCTAATTAAACCACCACACCAAATGAACAGGATTTAACTTGTGGAGAGGTCTTATCATATCACCACGCTGTGGTGCGTTTCTAAGAGACTCAATAAAACAGAAAAACAGGACAGTCCTACCTAGTATCCTTTAAGTTCTATGAAAAAAAAAAATAAACCAACTTACTGATGTCAATGTGAGAGCAAAACAAATCTCTGAAGTGTCTGCATTGTATCTTTTCTCTTATCAGTGTCTAAGTAAAACAGGAGAGTTGTCCCAAAGCCATACAGACTTGCTGGCAAGAAAAAAGGGAAAAAAAAAAATGCAGTTTTCTGTGACAGAATGCTGTGGGTTTGGGTAGATATCCATCTGTTTACCTATAATAAAATGTGGTTAATTCTGCATGAAAGAAATATGGTGAAGTCCATCACTTAATTTCCTCTTAAATACTTCAGCTGTCTTGGATTATTGAGGGAGCTGCTAGTTGAGCCTCAGTACTAGAAAGCAGAATTGTATTTTAGCTCTCAGCTATCATTAAAGATTTGCTTTCAGTTCCTCAGTTAAAGTTTCACACAAAACTAAATGGGTAGTTTGGGTTTTGGTTTTGTTTTTTTTGTTTGTGGTTTTGGTTTGGGGTTTTGTGGTTGGTTTGTTTTGAATTGAAACTGGAAAATTCTATGTGCTTCTCTTTCTGTGTTTATTCTCTTCTTATTCCCAGCTTTATGATTTACTAAAGGTATGAAGTCAAGGTCTTAACCTTCCACAGGATACACTACAGCTCTTCTGTTATTTTTATCTTCAAGTTTAATTCAGTTGTAAAATTAAATTTCTGGTAAGATGAAACACATAAGATTAGTGGTACACAAGTAAATAGTAAAATATGACCTTAAATCAAAGTTATTGGCATCATTCTTTCCTCTTTTCATTAAAAGTAGGATCTGTCATTGTTAAATGGGAAAAAAGTTAAATATATCCTTGAAAAAAATTATATTTAATGTTAAAAAATTTATAGTTACAAACTAAAACAAATCAGCCTGCAGCACAAGGCCCTCCAAACTTTAGACTTGGACCAGACTTCTGGTCTAGGGTACAAAGAATCACACAGGGCCAGCATTGTCAACAAGTAAGACTACAAGAGACACATAGGAAGATTGTGGCTCCTTACTGTGAACCAGAGGGAGTGGTGGCAGTTAGTAGACAAACAAAACCCACATTCCTGAGCCAAACAAGAACAGTAATGCAGACACATCCTCCAGTGTCATTCCACTGTGTTCTCCACAATAAATGAAGAGCTGAATTGAGACTTCTCTATGGCCATATAGTCTGGCAGCACACCATAGTGCAGCACCTCCAAAGCAGACCAAGGAGGTGATGGAATGGAAGTCTAATAAATACCTCCCTTGAGTTTTAGAGAGGAAGTGCTGGAGATACTTCCCCACTGCTGTAGTTCAGCAGAGATTATTTTAAAAGCTTGCAAGTAATCAAAACATAACCATGCAGTTGTGTCATAAAAGTTTATGTTAGTGATTAGTCCTAATGTTTGCAATGATGCTCTCCAATCAGATAAAAAAGTAGATTAATCAAATGGCTGGGACAGCTCTTTCTCTCTCCTCACCCAAACCACCAGCAACATCAGTTGATCTGAAACAAACACATTAATAAGTGTACTTCCAATTAAATGGAGCAGACTAAATCAGAATGTTTTCTCCACTTGAAGCCATTTTTTGCAGAGAATTTTAAGACGTTTCCCCAGTTTGAAGGCAGAGTTGCAAGGGAATTATGGTACATGTTTTAAAGGCAAGAACCTTTAAAAGATTGACCACTCTCAATTATGTTGTTAATTCTTGAGTGTGCTCACATGAAAAAAGTCATAACAAGATTCAAGGGGTCTGGCAAATGAGAGAGTGTTTCTGCACCTGGCATCGTACATGCTCTGCATCACAAGCAGGCAGAAAAGTAGAACTCTGCATTTTTCTGGAGCTCTTCACCCTGGTATAACAATAGCAGTAAGTACCATGTTCGACTACCAAGTTCTAGTCACATGATCCTCAAATATGTTCTTGTGGTTTTCTCTGAATTTGACTCTTAAATGTAATAATTGCTGATCTTTAAGAGAAGTTGAATGGCAACTTTTCACTGCTAATAATTACAAACAGATTAATAGATGTTTCACCTAGACTAGAAAGAGTGTACTGACAACTTCATGTGACAAAACCTGACTGTTTTCCATTTGGTTTAATTCCTCTTGCCTTCTGTGGGAATCCTCTCAGTAAACACTTGTTTCTGTATGCCATTATTACCTTACCAAAATGCTTAAAGGGTTCCAACAACAGATCATTTCTCAAACTTTAATAGATTTGTTACCCACAAAGAGACATCCTGCTCCTAAATGTGAAACTTGAAAACCAAACTTCTTAAAGCAATAAAGTTCAAAAAAAAGACTAATTCTTTGTTCTAGAGAGGTTTTCAGTTCTATTGTGAGGGAAAAAAAAAAAAGAATCTATCCCTGAAAATCCTTTCTGGTATAAAATGACTTCAGAAAATCATCCGACTTCTCAGCAATACCCTTCACTTTCTCCCATATTCCTCCAATCACATTAAAATACACCAAAGAAAAAACGTCTCAAACAATTTGGTCTGGAATTTACTGTGCAATTAGAGTAACTGTTATGTACATGGCACTGAAATGATGAATAGAAGATTTTTATTATCATTTACAACTTTGAACCCAGCAGAGTGTAATAATGTCCAAGATAAGAGCTGAGCCTGACAGGTAGCTGAGATCAATGGAAAGCAGAGGCAAACTGTGAGCTGAATAAGAGGGGTGGGGGGGATGGGTTGAGCCCCTTTATGTGTGAAAATTTCCCTCACATGTGTTTTGTGTTTGCAGGTTGCAGGACTCATAATATTTGCAAGATCATTGTAGGAAAATGAGGAATGAGAGGTAGGGATTAGAGTGAGCAAATTGTACCGCATTGAGTTATCTCTGCAGAGAATGGGGAAAGCATTCAAGCACTCTTCAATTTTTGCTCTGAGATGGCCATGGGGGCAATGACTACCAGAAACTACTTCTTGCCACAAGAAAAATCCTCTTTCAGCATTCACTCACTATGCCCACAAAAGCACTGCAAGAGTCAGTGGGGAGGTGGTATTACCACCACTGGGTTTACCAACCAACCTGTCATCCACTGGTAAGACAGCATGCTTGTGAAGAGCAGCAAAGCTTGAGTCACCAAGAGGTCTGAGTGATGCACTTCTTATCTGTTTGGACTATTTATTGTATATTTACCCTCCAGGGAAAAGCAATCAGTTCACATGCATAGAGTTCCTGCAAACTAAAACATTGTGGAGATCAGTTACAATCTCTAATTAATCTAAAAGTAAAATCAGCTTTGTTGAACAATTTTTATTTCCCATAAATTCATGTTAGTTGGCATGACTTGTTCTCCTTTATGTCCTTGACAGTGAAAGTTTATCCACTTTATCATCATTAAGGATAAATGTTCTGGACTTATCAATATCATACTTCTCTTACTTGTAACTTCTGCAGATTGGCCCAATATAAGCTGTTCTGCTTCCTGTATTTTTTCTGCTATCTCTGAGATTTATTACAAATCAACTCCATCAAGCCAGAGATGTCATCAACCAGCCCTTCTGCATGCAACTCTTCCAAATTTCAAACATTTATCATCACCAGATGTTATTTAACATCCTTCTTAGCTATTAATAGACAATATCTATCTAGACAACAGACATTTTAATTCTTTCCAAATGTAGGAGTGTTACTAAACATTTTTGGGGCTTTTTTTTTTATATCTTAAGACATCTTAATGTTCTCCATTTAAGGAATGAACTCACTTCCCTAAGATACCTGTTATTCTAATAAAAATCATATACATTGTTGTACAATTCTTAACAGAATACTTGATTTCACTGACAATAACCTACACTTAAAAGCATCTACCTCTATTTGAAAGATGATTCTGCTTTTAACACTTTTGATGTCCTGTGTTTACCTTTTAACTTCCATTCTAGTTTAATCACCATGCAAATATCAGGCATACAGCCACTTGTCCCTTTCTTCATGTTCATATTTTGTCATTAAATGATCATGCTCAAAGCATTCCGAATTTTATTCACATAGCCTTTTGTCTTTGGACTGCTGCCATAATTCTTACAGACAGCTGGGTTGGGTTTTTTTTTTCTGGTCTAGTTAGACATTTGTGGGGCAGTATGTAGGAATGGGTTAACTTCCCTAAAATGGAATAACACATTATTTAAGTAAATTTATAAAAATTTAATGGTTGATATAATATATAAAGGGAAGTCATAAAGATGTGAAGAAAGGCAGTATCACCTGTCAGTTCTGACAATTATAATTCTGTAGTCTTGAGTCAAACCTCTTATACATTATTTGACTAAACCTTTTTCTGCTATAGATACCCTAAATTTTTCCTGCCCAAGGCTAACAACTCAATAAGTGCTGGAACTGCTCCATCCCTGGCATTCTGGAGCTGTTACTCCACAGTAGATTACAAACTTTCAAGTGTTACAACACAAGGTGAAAAGAAGCACATTTTATGTGGCACAATTACATCAAAAGAAACACAGAATGGCTGTAGTGGTTGTGTGTTCTCCAAGCTGTTCAGAATTTAAGTATTCTATAGCAGGGGGCCTGCATTTTTCTTTGCTATTTATAATCTATTTTCCTGATCCTTTAAAAGCACATGGAAACTATGCAACTTAGAGAGGCATGGGTCTGCATAGTCTTAGAGATCTGATTAAACACTTCTACAAGGTGTTCAAGGCCAGGTTGGATGAGGCCTTGAGTGACATGCATAAGTGGGAGGTGTCCCTGCCTATGGCAGGAGGTTGGAACTAGATGATCCTTGAGGTCCCTTCCAACTTTACCATTCTATGATTCTATGTCAAATTCATAAATTACCTTCTAGTTCTTGCTTATATTTATGGAGGTGTTTAGCTTTACAGTGAGGAAAAAAAAAACCCACTGAAGATAATGGCACCAATTGCTAATTTTTTTTTGCTGTTCATGCTTTGAGACATATGGAACTTCATTATAGAATGGTAAGTTTGGAAGGGACCTCAAGGATCATCTAGTTCCAACCCCCTGCCATAGGCAGGGACACATCCCACTAGCACAGGTTACTCAAGGCCTCATCCAATCTGGCCTTGAACACATCCAGGGAGGGAGCAGCCACAACCTCCCTGGGCAACCCATTCCAGTGCCTCACCACCCTTACTTATTTATGAAGAACTGTTATTCTTAATAGAGTTTTCTTTTCTATTAACTTTTCACACACAAGCGTTAGTTTGTAACACTTTCCAGTCTCCTTGACTGGCCAGAATGCATGTTTCAGACATGTGTGGCCTCTTCTTTTTTCCCTTGGTTAGAAACAACACAATGTAGGTGAAATTGAATCTGGAAACACCCAATGAAGTGCACCTGAAAATTCAGAAGGACACAGTTACTAAACATGGAAACTGAGGAGTACCTGGGCTGCAACCAATACATCAGCTCTTTCCACAGCACTTCAGCCTGTTGGCTTAGATTCCTCTTCCTAAGATAATCAGAGGTGCTAGGAAAGAGCTGCCCAAGGAAGTTTTGGAGTCCCCCACCCTGGATGTACTTAAGGGTTAGGGATATAGTTCAAGATGAATATTGTAGAGTAGGGTTGCAGGTTGGACTCGATGATCCTGAAGGTCCTTTCCAACCTGGATGATTCTGTGATAAAAACAACAGCTTTGTTCATTAGGCAAATTGGAGCAGTTTATTCCATTAGGACAGAAGAATCCTTCTCCCACTGAATTCCCCCCACATCTAAAACCCACCACAAACCCATTTTCCACATATACATGGTGTGCCCAAAAATAAAGTTACAAAATATTGGATTTGGAATTTCTCAAAGCAAGCCCTAGCCAACCGGGGGGCCACCAGGCCCCCCGGCCTTTGATTCACCTTCACCATTCACCCAGTGTGCACCATAGGGACTCACCAGTGATGAGAGAAGGAGGATCCCTCTGCCCAATTGGGCAAACTTGGAGCTTCTGCCTTTCCTGGGGCAGATTAAGAAGGGCAAGTAGGGCAAATTGGTCACACCTGGGGTGGGAGGAGATTCCGACAGCACCCAATCACCAGTTTCTTGTTTGATGTTAGTCAGGAGAGTCCTACAGGTGTTTGTGGAGAAATTATCCTTCTAGCAGCACCCATGGCCCCAGTGGGGGATTTTTAGCAGCAGTCCCAGGGCAAAAGTGTGTTCAGGAATGTAAGACCTGCTAAAAAGTTTTGTTTGAGAAGGGAAGTTTTGTCTCAAAATATCTCCTTTTCTAGTGAAAAGAATGTTTCCTAGGATTTGCATTTTGTCAATACAGAAGTTCATTCAGTCTTTCTCACTTCTCTGCAAATGAACTTTGAGACTTCAAGTTAATCTGCATTGTGTTAGTCAGCACAGAGAACAACTTCCTCTCTCAGTCACACATGTCCTTATCTCAGCTAAGATATCCACATCTTAGTTGGGTTAGTGCTACCCTGAGCCCGAGTGCATGCTGAGAGGGATAGATGAGAAACTCAACCCACCAGTAGCCAATGCTGATCTGGAGCTGAAGGTGTCTGTGTGTTCCCTCCATTAAATCTTTCTTATACACAACATGGATTTAAAATCAAATCCCTCAGACTACTTCCCTGCTGAAAAGTTTGGCAAGAAAAAATGAATGCATATAGCATACGAACAGATGTAAAAGAACGTTTATGAATGTGCAGTCAAATGTCAATTCATCTGGCAAATGCAATTTTCAGTGTAATGCACCTTTTTCTCATGAAAAGTACATGTTATATATACATTTGGTGGATGACTCTCCCTTTGAATTTCAGATCTGTTATGGTGTATGAATGTAATCTCTGCCATCTCATCCAAATTCAAAATGGCTTTTTAAAGAGAGTAACTAATACCAAGTTACCCTTAACAAAACCAGAGTTCTAAGAGTTTATATATATTCATGAGTATTTGTAAGATAACATTTGATTTTCTTGGTAAAAGTCCTTTTGATCTGGTAGAATGTACGTGGAAACCACAGTATGTGCAGTGAAAACATTTTTCTTTTTATGGGAATGCAGTGATTCTTGCATTTCCCCAATGGGATTTGAATTAGTTTAGCAAAATGTGGTTTACCCACAACAGCTGCAGCCTGCACCTGTGCAGTATTTCAGAAATTCATTAGAAATTGTATATTACTTTTTCATTGCTATGTTGTGGGGGAAGCAAATGGGCAGAAAGCGGTTACTCAGGCCTCATGAATAAGAAACTAATGTAATATCAGTTTGAAGAGGTATTTTTTTTTTGAGGTATGTAGCTAAATGAACAAAAGAATCGAGTTTAAAGTAGAAAAAATGTCATATTTTCACACTTGCTTCTAAAGTGAAAGAACAACTAAGCTGGACATAGAATGTTTGATGCTTCTAATTTTCTTCAAAGAAATTTTTTTTTCTTTTTTTTTTTTTTTAAGAATCAGTGACACAATTCTTCATTCCAGAAAGTATGGGCATAGAGAAACCTAATATGTGGTGGCTTGGTCAGTGGGCAAATTAAAATCCTATGAAGCGATGAATTAACAACCCTCAGTAAATTGAACAGGAGAAGGTGCTACAAGAGTTTCAAACCTTGCTTTTGCCAGATGTTGGTCTCCTCAGCCTGCATTCAAGTCATGGTGAGCTATAAGTAGTCACTGCACTGAGGGAAGGGCACTGCACATTTCAGCATCTCCCAGGGCTGTATTCAGCTCTGGCTTGAGACATGGAAGCTGCCAAGGCATGAACCAGCCCAGGTCAGAAAGTGCAGGGTGCAAGTGGCTGTTAATGGAAGGGGACAAGAAGCTGAGGCAGTCACTCTGCATGAACACCCACCCCTACTCCACGATCCCACACACCCCTCCCCCAACCAATGTGTTTGTCTCCTCTCTAATGTGTTTTA
Organism: Eubucco bourcierii; assembly: GCA_013396675.1. NCBI lineage: Eukaryota > Metazoa > Chordata > Aves > Piciformes > Ramphastidae > Eubucco > Eubucco bourcierii. The sequence continues at coordinate 1,722,810 of VWZE01006839.1, read as the reverse complement.
TTAGTGACAATGTCAGATGGCACAATCCATACCTTGGGAATGGAATCCTTTTACTGAATTCCTGATTTCCCTTTTGGTGATAAAAGCATGAACCCATGACCATAAACTTCTGACTGTATCCTTGTAACTGTGTTTGCAGTGTTTTAGAATTTGTTAAAGACAGAAAATAGAAATAAATTAAATATACTTACTTCCATCCATTTCTAAAACAGGCCTGTGGCAAGTTGCCCAGAAAAATAAACATAAAATGCCTTCCAGTTTGGTCTTTTTTTTTTAAATTTATTTTATTTTTTTAAAAAAAAATTAATAATAATTTTTTTTTCAAAAGATACAAGAAAAAGAAACACAGAATGCCTTCCTATTAAATGTAGGTACAGTAACAATCTTATTTTAGTTTTTCAAACAGCTACAAAGAAATCACTTAAAATAAAAAGAATGAATTCTGTTGAAGACTGTCACTAGTCTTGACAAGTTAATGAGGGTTAGATTATGAGAGTATTATTGTTTTAGCAGAGTATTATGTTCCACTCAGATTCTCCTCCTGACTTCATAGACAAAACTTGCTCAGAAATCTGTGCCAACTATTACATTAGGTTAATGGGACTCTGACACGCAAAACAAGGCAATGTAGTCCTGTTCACCTACCACGTGGGAAAGATGCTGTAGCTACAAATATAGAAGGGACATGAGGCAGTTTTGCAGGGGTTTTGTTTGCCTTCCCCACCCCCCACCCCCTTTTTTTTTTCTTTTGAAATGAGAAAACAAGGTAAAGTGATTAAAATTATCTCTTACGTAGAGAGCACAAATTAATTAATGTACATCATTGTGCCTAAGAAGGCTTTTTTCCTTTCTAGTTTTCTTTTATCTTTAAAAAAGATACAACACTTCCTATAACACCCAATAGCTGAGGAAGTCTCCCAGAGACACTGTTTTCACTTGCAATTTCTCGAGGATCTGAAAATAAGTGCTTCTGCTTTCCTTTTTCTTACCTTAGAAGATGAGTACAATATTTTTGAGGCTGGTCACATGAACAGCACATCTAATTTGATTAAGTTCCTGACAAAACAGCCACAATCAGTTGAGCATTTTTCTAAACCACAGCTGTGGCACTGTTAATACTTTGTTTCATATAACCATTCCGTGGGTAATGTATTCCCCTGGAACGCAGAAATTACCATTGGAATTGCCCTGACAGTGTTTATAGCCACAATCTGAATTCCAGCAACAGTAAACCTGAACTGCCTCCTCCAAGACCTGCAGAACAGGCATGGCAGGTAGCACAGAGCTAGATATGTAGGAGGTATGCAGGACATCCTCCAAAGTGCCAACAGACAGCATCCCCAAATACAATCCTTTGTCAGAGGATGAGGCACAGTGGGCATGCAGATGAATCGAATGGACAATTCACTAAAGCAATTGCAACAGCTGCTCTTAACTCTCCTCCTGCAGCTCGGCAGCTGTGGTGGATTCAGATCTCTCTCTCTTTGGGTTTGTGATGCCTGTCCCATATCTTTCTGAGATTTTTGATCCTTTCTTGAGCTTGCATTCAGCTGAAAATCATCATTCTGATAATTTATTATATTTTTTTTGCCTGCTTAGGAGGAGAAAATAGAAAGAAATTAACTTCCCAGAAAGAAGGGCTGCAGGACCTGTCCTCACAGACTCTGAGTCCTGCTAGGGTGCATTGGCACAGAAAGGGAAGACGACCCCCCTAGCACTGTCACTTGGACATTTGCACAGAAGGAGACTGCTTTACACATTTTTTCTGTGTTTTCTCCTGTTTGGTTTTTGATTGCCACCCGCATCTGTCTGTGGCTGTTAGTGGGGTGTTCTGCTTTGCTTTCTGAATGCCCATAGCCTCTGTCCTGCTATGCCTTCCTAATGTGTGGATGCTCAGCTGCGTAACTAATCAATAGTACCATTTGTACCCATTGGTTTCAGTTCGGTCCTTATGTGTCTTAACCTCTTAATCATTAACCCTTCCCTCCTCTCCTTCGCACATAGTTTGCTTTACTTCTGTCTTGACTCTTGCACCTATTTGAACAGCTACTCCCGCCCCACTTTGTGCAGGGTTACACTCTCTGTGTCTCCTTTTCCCTCAGACACAAGTGGGCCTTTGTTGTCCTGTCATAGTTGGGATCAAGGAACTTGAGCCAATTTCTGCAGTCCTTAATCAGTGACCTACAGAACAGTGATTTGATGGCAGGGGGTTGGAACTAGATGATCTTTGAGGTCCCTTCCAACCTTAACCATTCTATGATTCTATGATTAAAGAGCGTGAACTTAGGATCTATAACCTGACAGGACACGTGAAGTTTGTTTGTACCCAGAAAGAAGATTACATTATTCTATCAGCTAATGTGACCCCCTTCTGATTCTAAAACACATATATTTTTACTATGCATCTTTTCTAAGCTTTTCCATATCCTGATGATTTTAAAACTTAAGGAAGCAAACTCAGAAAGTTTAAAAACTCAGGAAGCAAATTATATCTACTATTATTAATATTATTTGTATTTATTAGATAATTTAATATGCTAAATATTAGGTGCACATCCCTCTACAGTTTCCTTTACAATAACTTTATAGTGTACTGTATTTCTTCTCTATACAAGGAGAGAATAATTAGAATCTGAAAAAAAATTATTTTAATAGCTATATGCATATAAATATAGATTGGGGGGGAAGTGAGCTAGAATTGGATGGGGGAAGTACTAAATTATTAGCATCTAACTTTTATGTAAAGGCAATTATAAATGGAAAAAAAAAGTCTATACTGAGCTCAGTGAACCAGAGTGAGCACAGATTTATGAATGGAATTGTATGTGTGGCAAAAGTAATGTCACCTGCTTTTGTAGGAGAGCTTGGACTTTCAAGCTGTGTCTGGGCAAAGAGCCATTTTGAAATGCTTTTAAATCATGTCACCAGAATGCAAATGACACAACAATGTGAAACACTGGCATACTAAGGACAGCAAACGTTTGAGCTTTGTGCAACATTCCATTTTAGCACAACACTGTGACTGCAGGTTTTCACTTAGCCATAGTGTTTCAGAAGGAGAGAGCAAGTGCGCGGAAACTTCTCCTACAAACTGCAGGTTGATCAGCTTTGCCTTGGCAGCAGCATTTGTTTAATCAGCCTGCATTGACATTTTGTGAAAGACACTCATGCCATAGTGTCCTGAGAGTGTGGCCTCTCTGGATTTCATTCTTGTTTGATCATTGCTCAGATGTGCCCCCCACCCCATTACTCCTTAAGCTATGTTCTGTGGGGTTTTGCTGATGGTATTTAAGGTGACATAGCAGCCGAAATGACAAGCAAACAAAGCCACAGAAGCCCCTCTGCTTACAGCCAGCCTCATCCTTGACAGTTTGACCTTGTCCTGCTAATTTTAACTGTCATCCCAATTGGATTTGAGAGTCAAAGCACAGATTAAATCAGTAATACAGAAATATTGTTCACATTTTATGTCCCTGCTCCTGTTTACAAGGAGAAAACGTAGAAAGAAATCATGCTGCCCAGTCAAGTTTGAGGATATGGAGGTCATTTTGCCAATAGATGTACTCACATGGAAAGAATACTATTAAGTTTCACCCTGTGAAACAAGCTTATCAGACTGCAAAGAATAGATCAAGGTCTTCTGTAGTAGAAAATAACTGTAGCCCCTATCAGCAGGAGTAGCTTCTGCAAACCTCTCCAATCACTGAAACAATACACTTTAATTTGCTTCTGATAAACAATACAGCAACTGTTTCTTCAGTACATTTTTCTCATAAACTTTCTTATATGGATTTTGAAAGCTAATTTGGATATCATTTGTTTCTGCTCATTCCTGTGGTTTCCCAGCAGGGCCTCTCAAAGGCAGCATTTTCTCTGCAATATTTTTATATCCATTTAAATATATATGTGCCACACACTTATATGTATGTGTATATTTAAAATACACTAACTTTTCTATTTCTTTTTATTTTAATATTTGCTGAAAGCTGCAAACCCAGGCTGCTTTTAATAAATTTGTCACTTTTGGAAGAGCAATATGAATAAAATACTAAGTTTCAGGTTGGTAGATGAAAAGTGGGATACAAGTACAATTTCTTCCTTGTTAAGCTTATTGTACTCAGGGAATTCAATAACTCTGTGCCATCTAACACAAAAGTGTCATTTGAGATCCTGTTACCAGAAGAAACAGGAAAATCACTATGGCCATGAGTGAAATTAGACAGGAATAAAGAAAAAAATAATAAGAAAATAGAAAGTAATCATATTTCTCTATATTCTGCTCTGTCTCAGCCACCATCTTCTTCTAACTAATCTGCTGAGTGAAGTGTTATTTATTCATGACTTCAATTCAGGAGGAAAGAGAAGCCTGGCTCATGTCATTGAGGACATCTGTAGGAAACTTCCTGATTTTGCAGGAACTAGAAAATCTTCTGTTACTGTGCTAAGAAAATTTTGCAAGGAATTAGAAATGCATTTTTCTTTTCCTTTTTATCTTTTCTTTGACATTTTCTGGCACAATGGTTATTGACCAACTCTAATACATCTTCCTCTGTGTTCTGCTCCTACTGAGATTGCGTTTGCACATGGTCTTTTTGCTCCTCAGTAAAACATATGAAAGAAACAGAAACAAGGTCTTGAACAGTTCATTCCCCATCTGTCCACAGAGCTGTCTGTCATCTTAGTCAGGGACTAATATCTTCCTAAGTTTCTGAAAATGCAAAGCCATACTGACTAGCAATTGCATGATGGTAACAACATTCAATACAGATCTGAGCTTTCATTATTTTATTTGGCTAGCATTATTTTATTTGTTTGTACAGGTTCATGATCTCTGCTGGAGACTCCCAAATGAGACCACTGCAGAAATTAGAGATAAAACCAAAAAGTACTCTCCCTGTTACAAGTAGTGTATCATTTCAATTTTAGTACCAAAACTTTAGGGAAATTATTTTTCTTATTATTTACTTTTTCTTTTTTTTCTTTTTTCCTCCTCCTCCTCCTTCTCCTTTTCCTTTTCTTTTTCATGTTCCTTTTCCTCCTCCTTCTCTTTTTCCTTCTCCTTTTCCTTTTCCTTCTTTTTCCTTTTTTTTTTCTTTTTTCCTTCTCCTTGTCCTTTTCCTTTTTTCATTTCCCTTTTCCTTCTCCTTCTCCTTTGCCTTCTTCTCCTTTTCCTTCTTTTCCTTTTCCTTCTTTTTCCTTCTCCTTTTCCTTTTCCTTCTCTTTTTCCTTTCCCTTCTCTTTTTCCTTCTCCATTTCCTTTTCCTTTTCCTTCTCCTTTTCCTTCTCCTTCTCCTTTTTTATTTTTCTTCATTTTCTTTTTTCTTCTTCCTTCTCTTTTTCTTCTTCCTTCTCCTTTTCTTCTTCCTTTTCTTTTTCTTCTCCCTTTTTCTTCTTCCTTTTATTCTTCCTCTTCTTCTTCTTCCCCCCTCCCCCCTTCTTTTACTCTACTACAACTCATATCCTATCTATTACCTCAATATCATTACAGTGATTTAATTCCCTTGGAGGGTTTTAGGTGGGAGGAGTCATTACAGCAGTATTGAGGCAATTTAGAAGCATATATTAAGTACTTAATAGAATCTAATAAGCTATCATATCATCTCAATTGATAGTATTAAACCACTGAAATATTGAGACAGGGCATTGGGATAATTCTTATGTCTAGCAGACAGCTTTCAAACATGCACACACTCAGAGGAGAGAATTTTAAAGGTAAGATTCAAACAGCTGCAGGTTTTATGAAATATTCTTTTTACTCCATAATACAGAAGTGCCATCATTCAGTGGTGTCTCATCCTGAAACAAGATTTCCATTATCACAGACTACTTTTTTTTTTTTTTAACTGCTTTGTTAGTGCATTTCCTGTGTCAGAGTAAATTAATAGGGAAGTTCCACGACACAGAGCAGAACAGCTTCATTTACTAATCCTACTCTTTGGGGAAGGATGAAGAAACATAACTGGGAGAAAGAACAAGACAGTAGAATCTAAGAGATAGGCTGTAAATTTCAGCCTTAACATTGCATTGCTTCATCAGCTTAGAGCTGTGCATGGCCAGTCCAGTCCAACCGGCCTGTTAGAACCCATGAGAAGTGTGAATCATAGAATCATAGAATTAAAGAATCACAGAATCAGTCAGGGTTGGAAGGGACCACAAGGATAATCTAGTTCCAACCCCTGTGCCATAGGCAGGGACACCTCACCCTAGATTAGGCTGCCCACAACCTCATCCAGCCTGGCCTTCAACACCTCCAGGGATGGGGCCTCAACCACCTCTTTGGGCAACCCATTCCAGGCTCTCACCACTCTCATGCTGAAGAACTTCCTCCTCACATCCAGTCTGAAGCTCTCCACCTCCAGCTTTGCTCCATTTCCCCTAGTCCTGTCACTACCCAATAGCCTAAAAAGTCCCTCCCCAGCTTTTTTGTAGCCCCCTTCAGATACTGGAAGGCCACAAGAAGGTCACCTGAGAGGCTCCTCTTTTCCAGACTGAATACTGTCTGTATAGTTTATAACACTGGTGCCTCCTAGCAATAGAGATCCTACCTCTTTTCTGTTGTTGTAGTCTCAGGCAGAATGAACTTTGCAAAGAAACAGCAATATTTTTTTAAAGGGAGACCATAGGCTAGGAAAGACCTTGAAATGTTTCTCCACTGCCATCACTCACAGTCTGGACTCCAGTGAAGGACCCAGGGGACTGCTGCAACCTGTTTCTTCCCCTTTAGACTAGCCATGAGCAGTTTTGCCTCTACTGAGCTACCAGGAAGATCTGAGTTCATAACTCTGAGCCAGTAAAGAGCGGTTTGCAAAGCAAGCCAATTATTTTCTGTGACATTAGTTATTACAGATGGTTTAATCTTAATGTGAATTCCTGTAATTGATCATTAGTTCCTCTCCCTAAAGCAAATGTGTAATCCAACAATGGTTCTGCCAGATGTTCAAGCTTTGAACACACATTTCATGGACAGTGAACCATCCCTCTAAGCCTGTCTTGGGAAGCCACTCAGGATTTCCTGTTCTTTGAAAATAACTCACAGTGGGCAGATTTCATACTTAGGAGTTTTCCTTTTCTTAGACAAACTCATCATAAGCATCTGAATAGTGCAATCCAAGCTCTCTACATTTTCCTAAACAAACTACAAAAGCAAAGAGCAAAATGTGAATTAAAAGCCACCAAAACGACAGCCTCTATATCTCAGTGAGACTCTACTAATTAGAAAAGATCAAAAATCCATTCTTTTGATCTGCTTTATGGAAGCACTTCACACAAAACTGCTTTAATTGTTGACATCATTCTGGCCACTGTTATTTCAGTAATGAAATATGGTGTCTGTTTTCTGACAATCTATTTTTCACAACTACATTTTCTGTCAGTCAGATAGGTTTGTGTACATACACTTTGTAACACACAATTCAACACCGTATAGCTTTTCAATAAGATTTTAACTATTGTGTAGCCTGAAGTGTGGAGGAAAGTGAGTTCTAAGATGGTTTTTAGCTGTGTAACACTCCTAAACCTTTTAGAATCATTTTGATGCAGTTAGTCAAGGGGTTAATCTGCTTTTCTTGTTTTACTACATGAAGACTTTTATCCCAAATGCTGCAAGCTATCACAGGATGTTAGGGGCTGGAAGGGACCTCACAAACTCATCCTGTCCAAACCCCTGTCCCAGGTTGGGAACTATAAGGTTAAAAAGAGTCCTCTGGGGACTGGAAGATTGTTATTCAATCCCATAATTCTGCTACCTCTTCATAAGCTCACGGCTAGGCCAGCTCGTTCTCCTTTCCTACCCCTCCAGCCTTGTGCCAAGCAGGAGCAGCATTATCAGGACAAACAGGTAAGGATAGGCCTGGTTTGGGGCCTCCAGGGGCTGTGCTTAGGCCTCTTGGATGGCAGAAGCATGAGGTGGGGGGAGGATTGGAGCACTGGGGATGATAGATTTAGTTTTGGGTTGGGAAGAAAATTCAAGGGGTTCGCTTATGGATTCTGTATCTGCTTTGTAATTCCTATCTGTAACACTCTCTCCAAATATAATTCTGGTTTTTTTCTCCAATTCATTTGAGAGTTGTACTCTGTTGGGTCTTTAAACCCACAACAACCCCCTGCCAGAGTAGGATCACCTATAGCAGATCAAACTGGAACATCCAGGCATGTCTTGAATAGCTCCAGAGAGGGAGACCCCACAGCCTCCCCGGCAGCCTGTTCCAGTGTTCTGTTACCCTAACAGTGAAAAAAAAAATTCTTCATGTTTCCATGGAACTGTAACACCTGAACACACCTCCACCCAGTGCACAACCCCATGACAAGCATGGTCTCTTACTACTCCAATCACATAGCTTACACAGCTTTGGAAACTGGCTGGGCTGAAGAAATAACAAGCATCATCTATCCAGTATGGAGTCAGTAACATAAGGAGATGCTGAACTTACTTTTCCCACCTCTCTCATTTCTGATTTAATAAAGACAATTCACAGCTTTGATTCAGATGGCAGGAATGACCTCCAAATGCCCTACATCTCATTGGACAAAGAGAGCATTTGGACAAAGAGAGATGGAGATATTGATGTACATGGGTTTTTTTTCAATATCACACATTTCGAGGCTAAACACAAATATCTAACCAGTAAAACCATGATTTATTAGCCTCTTTTTTGACAGCATTCTGAACATTGTGAGGTGCTATTTTCTAAAGAAGCCAAAAGAGAAAAATATTCACTCTCTTTAAGTACAACATAAAGCAATTAGAGATGTAGCAAATGAAAAAGTACCTAAGCAGTAGGAACCATGATCTAATTAAGGTTTATAATTAGAAATAAATTGAGATGGAAAAGGGGAAAAAAAACATCAGGATGCTTGATGTCAGAAGGAAATAGTTGTCAGATTAGTTAATATATTCTCAGAGGGAAACAGGCTACCAAGCAATGAAGATAGAGTAATGTATGGACAATGCCCATCAATGTTGCATTAAATGTAGCCAAAGGCATAGATGAGAAGCATACCCTGCAGCTGTTTAATCTCAAGTAGAAGGATGAATGCAAGACCATACAAAATAATGAGGGGAAATAGGGAGTGAAAGAAAATAACTCGGAAACCAGTAGTGGAGGACAAAATTGGAAAATTCAGTCTAACAACACAGGACACACAATGAGGACATTCCAGTGATGAACAGAAGAAGAAAATTAAAAGCTTTCCAAAAGATCTCTGATGCACTCAGTGATCAGCTTTTATACTGAATTAATACAACTGTCCTCCTTTACTAATGCTAATGCTTAGATTCAGGGAATGCTATTAGAGTTTTTCACAATTTTTATTTAGCTTTAAATTTCCCATGCCTTAGTCTGTTTAATTCTACCTTGAAATTAAAATTATTCGCCATTAAAATAGACTCTGAGACAAAAACATTAATAAAGGTCTGTTATCCACATACTGCTTCTTAAAGTTGGAGGATTTTTTTTTTTTATTCAAATATATATTTTTTTCCTTTCACCTTGCCAAATGCTGAGAATCAGTGTTCTGTGGAAAAGCAGCAGTTTCACTGGAATGATGAGGAAACCATCCTGGCCAGCCTCAGTCTTTTCAGGCCCATGGGGTCCAACTTTCTGATGTTACCCATCAGAATCTTATTTCTTGGTTGTGTTTATATGTCTCTATTATTTGTTTATCTAGTGGGACTCAAAGATTGTGATCCAACTGCTATACCATGGATCAGAAAAGCTGGAGATGCATATAAGAGAAATATAAGTTACAGTCTGAAGTTATTACGAGACAAATCTGATTCCTTGTTGTGGTAGCCCTAAGTGAGCCAGAATAGGCTTATACATGTCCTGGCTTGCCCAGGCACATTCCCCTGCTCCCCCTCCTTCTGTTTTGGGGAGAAGTAACTATGGGAAAGAGGACAAAGAACCTGGAGCCACCGAGCCTGAGGACTATGGCTTGCCCAGACTTGTTTGCATCCTGTGGTAAACAAGGTACACAGCTTGCCTCTGCAAGGCCTGTGTTCTGCCCTAAAAAAAAGGTAAAGCAAGCCTATGGTTTCACATAATATGATTAAGCTTGCCTAACTGCCATCCTGATTGGCTTTTCTATGTCCAAAGGTCTGTTAGTCTCAGGCTGTATTGATAAAAGGAGATGAGCAGGTGACACAATGTACTCTGCCCTTGTATCTGTGCTCTGCCTTTGTATTTGTGCTTACAAGCTTGCTGATGCCTCACTGCATCCTGAACTGCATGGAAACTGCCTTCCAAGAGTTTACCAGGAAAAGGCTCTAAATGCTTCCACATGATTGGCCTGCATAGCCAGTGTGTCATCTGTGCTGAGGCTGCACATCTCAGACAACCTGAAAGTCTCCTGCCAAGACGGGAAGTCCTGGAGTTACACACATCACCCAGAGGAGATCAGGACCAGGTCAGAGCTTGTCTGCCTCCTTTCCCCAGCACCCAGCAGCCTGGGAAGAGTCAGAAGCCTCAACAGCTGACAAGACAGTAACAGAATTCCCTGAAAGCATTTGGGTGATGTCTGAAGCTGTAGCCAGCCCTGCCAGGTGGGAGATAACTTTGTGAGTAAATTCTTAAAGCCTCTTGCAATTCACCATTGCCTTCTGCTGTAAGCAGAGAGGAGCTCCTTGAGTCCTTCTAGTGGGCAAGCAGGGTATTGACTGCAAGCGGAGTATTGACCCCAGGAACCTTCTCTTCCAGTTCAATCAATGTTATATTATTACTAGTTATCTCTAGATCCTATGATATTACCTGTATAAAGTTTCCATGACCGTGCAAAGAACCAATTATTATTAAAATTAGTGCTCAGGGTGGAGAGAGTTCTGAATCTTGAACGTTAATAAACAATATTAATCNAGTCCTTCTAGTGGGCAAGCAGGGTATTGACTGCAAGCGGAGTATTGACCCCAGGAACCTTCTCTTCCAGTTCAATCAATGTTATATTATTACTAGTTATCTCTAGATCCTATGATATTACCTGTATAAAGTTTCCATGACCGTGCAAAGAACCAATTATTATTAAAATTAGTGCTCANCCACAACCTCCCTGGGCAACCTGTTCCAGTGCCTCACCACCCTTACTGTAAAGAACTTCCTCCTAACATCTAGTCTAAATCTCCCCTCTGCCAGTTTAAACCCATTGCCCCTTGTCCTGTCATTGCAGGACCTTGTAAATAATCCTTCCCCAGCCTTCCTGTAGGCCCCCTTCAGATACTGGAAGGCTACTATCAGGTCCCCTCGAAGCCTTCTCTTCTCCAGGCTGAAGAGCCCCAACTCCCTCAGCCTGTCCTCATAGGAGAGCTGCTCCAGTCCTCTGATCATCTTTGTGGCCCTCCTCTGGACCCGCTCCAACACTTCCATGTCCTTCCTGTGCTGAGGGTTCCAGAACTGCACACAGTACTCCAGGTGGGGTCTGACGAGAGCAGAGTAAAGGGGCAGAATCACCTCCCTTGCTCTGCTGGCCACGCTTCTCTTGATGCAGCCTAGGACTCATGTCTTGTATCAATTAACTACCCCTCCATTATATTCCTTCATGCAAAATGCCTCAGGAAGACAACATCTATAAAGACAATCTAGTTGAAAGAAAACATGGTTAATATTAGATTATAACGTGCCTAAGAGTTGATCTGAAATATGAATAGAGGTGTACTGCAGACCACTCTTGCAAGACAGCAGGTAACATTCAGTGCTCTGGGACATGACCACTGGTGTGATCTAAACATTGAGCAAGTGATGTAAATGTTTGCAGCATATATGAGTTTTAGTGTAATTAGTTTGTTAGACACTTGCAGAAATACGTGACCAAAAAAAAATTTTTTTTTCGCAGTTTTTCTCTTCAGTACTAAAAATATGTTGTTTTGTTTTGTTTTCCCTTTAGTTTATTCTGCACATGCCACTCAAGATTCTGGAGCTCACACTTCCATGATGCACTCTTTTTAAACCAGAAGGATATATATGTGGAGTTTTTTTTTCCAACAAACATAATGAAAGTGAAGCTGTAATATAGTGAATGATGGTGCATGTATATGTATAAAGTAATAACATACATAAAGCAGATTGATGTTTTAAAGCTCTGGAGGGTTTTCTTTTAAATTTAGGCAGGGTTAGTACTTATAGTTAGATAATAACAGCAGAAATATTGTTTATTTTTGAGCACATTTTCTTCCCCTAGTGTTTAGCAGAGATCTTTATATAACGAGTGTCTGCAAAGACCACAGTTCATCATACATTATATCTAGAACCAGGACCCAGACCTTCAGATAGCAGACAGAACTTGAAAAAGGGCTAATCAGCACAGCACATCCCTGAACCAAGAGAAAAAAATTCAAACCCATTTACATTTATATTCACCTACCAATAGAGCAAATGTGTTTGGGTCTTAGTGAAAATAATAATAGCACCTGAATATCACAAGGACAGTCAATTTCTAATTAATTACAACTAAGCGCGGCTGGTCTGTGAAACTGTTGGGTGGGACTTTCATTCTCTCCTTCAACCTTTCAATCATAGAATCAAATTTGTTATTTCTAACATCAGGTAGCTGTAATTTACCTGAGAGGACTAATGCATATAAAGAATTTCATCCTAAAGCAATGGTTTGTGCATGACACATCCATCTGTCATAGTGATTGATCAGGATGTCCTTGCCACTAACACAGTCTCTGGATCTGTCCAGGTAATGCTAAATCTAGCCAGTATGGAAAGACTTGCTCTTGCTCCAATAGGGCCACCATGGGTTTGGGGCTGGGATGCAGTAGATTACTTGTGCATTCTAGTCCAGTCTCTGCCTCTCTCATGAAAAAGTTTGGATTAAGTTCCTCACTAGGACAAAAAGCAGATTTTTCAATTGATTAGCCTTCTTAAGATTATTTTTGCTCTCTCCTAATGAAAACCAAGAGTGACAACAATTTAATTTAAAATATTCTTCAGCTGTACAGTGAAGGTAGAGCAACACAAACTCAGGACTACTTTACCAAATCACTGGGTAGCAATACATAACATCACAAGAAAGAGAAAACCAAAGAAGAAAAAACAGATCACTGTTGCTAAATAGGAACTGTTACCCTGACAAGCAGCATCTATGCTGATGCAACAGAAAATCCAAGTCTGTGTTGCCTAAAAAGTAATTAGAGGGAAGTTAGGAAAAAACTGCACCAGTGAGAAGTTATATCCTATCATACTGATATTTAAATCATCATCTTGAATTATCTGTATCAGGACTAAACTTCTAGTTAGTATAAATTGAGTGGAACTTTAGAAAGTTGAAACCATCTAAGCAATGGTCGGGGTCATCTTATCTAATATGAGTGGTATTTGGAGGTTGTCCAGCAATCTAAGGCTATGGCTGAGACATTCTAAAGGATACTGCTCCTGTCATTGTTTAACCTCTTATCTCTCTTGAGTCTTAATGAAATCAAACCCAGTGTAGAAGTTTTCCATAAAGTGGTATTAATTGCAGGTTTAAGTCATGACTTAGAAATTCTCTAGAGAGATATCTTCATAAATACAGAATTGAAGGCCCCGCAAGACTGTGATAATAATTTAAATTGACCTTCTGCATAGCACAGGCCTTAACTTTCACTCCATGAAGTCTGTATCAAGAAGAAATTTTGGTCAGCTTGGTGTATGTTTATTTAAAATGCCACAACTTGACATGAAAATGCAAGGAAGTGCAAGCAAACATTTTTTAAAAAATGTCTTACTAAAAGTTGAAACTTGTCTCCATCTTGCACAGTTTTCTTATTCATTCCCGTTTCTGTCTCCTGTTACTATATTTCCTCTCTATTAAAGGGTCTCTATAGATAGAAATCTCGTCTCCATGTAGGTGTTGTCAAACATTCTTGTTACATCATATACAGGGACCGTCTGACTGATGCTTTTAAAGCATTCAGAATCACAAAATTGCAGAATTAACCAAGTTGGGAGAGATCTCTAAGATCATTGAGTCCAACCTATCACCTTAACCTTCTAATTAACTAAATCCTGGCACTAAGTGCTTCATCCAGTCTCCTCTTAAACACATCCAGCAATGAGGACTCTACCACCTCCCTGGGCAGCCCATTCCAATGCCAATCACTCTTTCTGCAAAGAGTTTCTTCCTAAAATCAAGTCTAAACCTGCCCTGGTATAGCTTGAGACTGTGTCCCCTTGTTCTGTTGTTGGGTGGCTGGGAAAATAGACCAACACCACCTGGCTACAACATCCTTTCAGGTAGTTGCAGACAGCAATGAGCTCTGCCCTGAGCCTCCTCTTCTGCAGACTGCACACCCCCAGCTCCCTCAGCCTTTCCTCACAGGGCTGTGCTCCAGGCCCCTCACCAGCCTTGGTGCCCTTCTCTGGGCACCTTAACATCTNGATGCCCTTCTCTGGGCACCTTCCAGCACCTCAACATCTCTCTTGAATTGAGGGGCCCAGAACTGGACACAGCACTCAAGGTGTGGCCTGACCAGTACTGAGTCCAGGGGCAGAATCACCTCCCTGCTCCTCACCACACTGTTCCTGATCCAGGCCAGGATGCCATTGGCTCTCCTGTCCATCTGGGCACACTGCTGGCTCATGTTCAGTTACTCTCTATCAGCACCCCCAGGTCCCTTTCTGCTGGCTGCTCTCCAGCCACTCTGTCCCCACCCTGTAGCACTGCTTGGGGTTGTTGTTGCCAAAGTGCAGAACCCTGCACTTAGCCTTGTTCAGTCTCATCCCGTTGGCCTCTGCCCACCCAGCCAGCCTGTCCAGGTCCCTTTGCAGAGCCCTCCTGCCCTCCAACAGATCCACACCTGCTTCTAACTTGGTGTCATCTGCAACCTTACTAATGGAGGACTCAATCCCCTGGTCCAGATCATCAATGAAGTTATTAGACAGGACTGGGCCCAGCACTGATCCCTGGGGCACACCACTAGTGACAGCTGCCAACTGGATGTGGCTCCATTCACCACATGAGCCTGGTTATGTTTGCTTCTGCCTTTCCCAAAAGCTACAGTTTGCATAGCATATGTTTGACTAAGGATCAAAATTTCAGGAGGGGTTCAATATTTCCTGAAAAATGAAAAAAAAAAGGAAAAAAAAAGATAAAGAAGTCTATCTTCTTGCTTTACAGTGTAGGAGCTTGGCAGGTTAGATTGTATCACTGTATGAGGTGAGGGTCTGAGGAACCAAAGGGAGAGAACTCATGGCTAAATCGCATAGGATCACAGGATCTTTGGGGTTGGCAGGGACTGCTGGAGCTCATCCAGCCCAACCTCCCTTCTAAAGCATGCTGTTCAGGCCCATGTCCAGACAGGTTTTTAATATCTCCAAGGAGGAAACTGTTTCACAAGTGCTTACTAACTGTGTTTTCTGAAGTTTGTGGAGCCCAAATACAGAACTGCTTAATATTTCCCAACACAGCCAAAGACAAAGAAAGCAGTGAGCTGCAGCTTCCTACAAGGGTGGTAGGATTGATCTGGTCCAAGCCCACCTTGGTCATGGACCTGTAGTACACCCAAGGAAGAAATTCAAATGAAACAGGAGTGGAAGCAGCAGCAGGCAGGTGCTGGAACAAAAACTTTCTGCTCTGCTGCTCATATAATTTTTCTGCCATGAGATGCTTCTCTGTTTTATTCAATGAATCAAAGACTAGGTTCTCTTGTGATTAAAACAGATGGGATTTCTTCCAGCACTGTTGGGTTACCTCTTGTTAAAATGTCAGGAATCTGTACAATTTGGTATCATTTACTTTCCCTCTGTTCTTTTTAAAATCTGAAACATTTCCACCAACGCAGAATCAGCTCTGCTGTTTTCCATTATCAGTTAAAGACCAATAAGTGAATATTTACCCTTTTCAGGTACTCCCCAGAGGGAAAAATAGTTTAGTGGCTATTTATTTGAGTGCCTCTTTTGTAAAGACTCCCTACAATAGCCATTTTTGCTTCCTAGATTTTCTAGGTCTTAGTCTAAAATGTTATTTGGGTCAATGGAATTCTTATCACCAGCTTAATAAGATTCAGTCAGGCCCCAGTGAACACAAATGTGCAACAGTAAATAAAATAAATGTGTTCACCTGCATTTGGGAAAGAACCCAGGAAGTGAAAGAGGGGGGAAAAAAATCACCCTGCAAACCGATTTGTTTGCTAACAGCATACTGGTGCCATTCAACTCCTTTGTTTTTGTTTTTGTTTTTTTTTATTTGAGGTATCTTTAAACAGAAAATAGCTTTTTCTCTAAAAACAATATTTAGTTTGCTCCTCAGCTCTTAAAATATATTTTATTCACTCTGCTTACTCTGAGAACACGTTTTCTGAAACACTGTGCTAACTTACATAGAATCATAGAATGGTAAGTTTGGAAGGGAGCTCAAGGATCATCTAGTTCCAACCCCCTGCCNATCATCTATTCCCACCCCCCTGCCATAGGCAGGGACACCTCCCACTAGAACAGGTCACTCAAGGCCTCGTCCAACCTGGCCTTGAACACCCCCAAACAGGGAGCAGCCACAACCTCCCTGGGCAACCTGTGCCAGGGCCTCACCACCCTCACTTGAAAGAACTTCCTCCTAACATCCAGTCTAAATCTCCCCTCTGCCAGTTCAAACCCATTGCCCCTTGTCCTGTCATCACAAGACCTTGTCAATAGTCCCTCCCCAGCCTTCCTGTAGGTCCCCTTCAGATATTGGAAGGCTACTGTAAGGTCTAACAAAGTGACAAGCCAAACCTTACCTAAAGTTTTACCTTACCGAAATCTCACCTAAGTGATAAGACAAAAAAAAAAAAAAAAAAAAAAAGATTGCCATCAAGGCTGTCTACACAATACTTCCAAAGCCTTCAGATCAGTTTTTCAATACTTGAGAATGCCTCCATGGTACAAAATATATGTAGGATATTTGACTAATTTTTCTGTTGGGAAATGTTCGGGTTTTTTTAACATATGTGTTTTGATGTCTTTCCTGCATCTGAACATTGCCACAAATCTCAGGATGGTGGCAAAATAAGAAGAAAAAGATGCAAACCCCTTTTATTCAGGCATGTTCATTTTACTGCTAGCCTACAGGATGCTCTTGACTGATATATCTAGACTAGATATAAATTATTCAAGAAACTGAGCTAATTGTCAGCCTAATTTTTTTCTTTGTGTAGTATATCTCATCACTCTCAGTTATGTCCCATTGGACTACCCTAAACAGTTCTTTTCATCTTTTATGCTTTTCAATACCCCTAAATGATTGTTGCAGATCCTCTTAAATGTTCTTAGCCAAAGTAAGAACATCAGATGTGCTCAGACTATTGTCTCCCATCATGGGAGCAATGAAGAAAATCATTAATAATATAGCTAAGGGCTTTATTTCTCTCCGTGAATTTTATCTAGCTGTGTTGTTTTAATCATGGACCAGGCAACAATTAGTAGACTGAGATCACATTTTCCTGCACTCTTTTTTTTCATCAACAAAGCTTAGACCTAATAGCAAACTTCTAATGTCTTTGAGGAGTTTATTGGGGAAAACCTTGTCAGGACTTTTATGGTGGCATGTGGCAGGCCAATGACAACAATGTGAAACAAGAGGTTCTAGATGGTAGTAAATGTTCTGAGGACAGTACAACAGGCGGAAAGATTGCCCAGGGACTTTGGGTTATCTCCATCCCTGGGAGTTTTCAAGACCCACATGGATCAAGTCCTGAGAAACTTGATCTCACAGTTGAACCTGTTTTACAGTATCACAGTATCACCAAGGTTGGAAGAGACCTCAAAAATCATCAATTCCAACCTGATACCACAGACCTCAAGACTAGACCATGGCACCAAGTGCCACATCCAAACCCGCCTTGAACACCTCCAGGGATGGTGACTCCACCACCTCCCTGAAGCACTTGAACAAAAAGTTGCTTCCAGTCCTGGAACTATAGTGTCATTCTACAAGAGACAACAAGAAATTAATCAAGTGAGGGAAAAAGAAAAAAAAAAAGGGGGAGTGGGAATGCATCATTTGCTTGCACAAATTTTCTGGGAGTAGAATCATAGAATCATAGAATCATAGAATGGTAAGGTTGGAAGGGACCTCAAGGATCATCTAGTTCCAACCCCCTGCCATAGNTGCTTGCACAAATTTTCTGGGAGTACATTTGGCTTTTCACGATACCTATGACTTTAAGAAGCAAAAGTACAAAACCAAGCTTTTATTCTCTAGGGTGAAATTTAAACATTGTCTCACAGCCACCGAATAACAGTTCTAAAACACATTCATGTGCTGGAGGAGAGGAAAAATTCTCACAATTAAAAAACTCATAGGAGATTTTTTCTATGGACTCTCTCAGAAAGTCGCTGAATGAAAGAACAAAGATGCAGGTAACACATACATCCAGGCAGCTTGACGGAGCATTCAGCTGTCTTAACCCTGCCTATTGTCAAAGCCTGTTTCAAGAAGTGCAGTGCCAGGCTGTTGGGAACTGGTTGTAAGTCACCGTTATGCCTGAAGACACTGTTCTAAAATATGCAGAGTACATCCTGATTATGTGTGGTGCATTTTAATCCAGTCTGTCTCTGTGCTTGATCAGCTATTTAAACAATACTAATCACTACTGGAATCCAAGGAATGGCACTTTTATTATGAGAAAGAATTCTTTTATTTCTTTCCAGATAACTTTCAGTGAAATAAATGTTAGGGTGTTTTTATTTCAGTGATTAATGTGTTAGGGAAGATCCATAACTACTTTAAAAATACAGGAATCTATTTTACATAGAGGTCTACCATTTTACCAACAACGTCTACGTGCAAATAAAAGCAAATTATAGATGCATTTATGTTGTTTAAAATTGTAAAACTGCTCATTATTTAAAAAAAAAAACAAATTAAAAAAAAATAAAAAGCAGCTTCCAGTACTGCCATGCAACTGAGTCACCAACCCTAGATGTGTTTAAAGGTCATTTGGATGTGGTGCTTGGGGTGCTTGGATGTGGTTTAGGGTGAACCTTGTAGAGTAGGGTTATTGGTTGGACTTGGTGATCCTAAGGGTCTTTTCTAGCCTGAATGTTTCTGTGATTTTGTGATTGTGGTTCCATGAATATTTTCTTATGTTACATTACCTGCCCAAACAAACTTTTTATGATTATAAAGATCAAACTGTTTGTTTTTTGGGTTTTGTGGGTTTTTTTCTCTTTTAATCAGTTTTCAGACACACACACGAGACTCTGCTGTCTGGTCTAATGGTTAACACTGGGATGATATTCATAGAATCATAGAATGGTAAGGTTGGAAGGAACCTCAAGGATCATCTAGTTCCAACCCCATGCCATAGGCAGGGACACCTCCCACTAGTAGAGGTTACTCAAGGCCTCATCCAACCTGGCCTTGAACACCTCCAGGGAGGGAGCAGCCACAACCTCCCTGGACAACCTGTGCCAGTGCCTCACCACCCTCACTGTAAAGAGCTTCCTCCTAACATCTAGTCTAAATCTTCCTGCTGCCAGTTTAAACCCATTCCTGCTAATTCCTGCTAATACATCAAGGATGGAATCTCCCATTATGGGCTCTGGGTCAGAAGAAATACTGAAATAATTTTTTTTTTTAATAGTTAAATATGACTCTGAATGCATCTATGTAATGATGCATTCACAGATCAGGTATTTTTAGAAATGAGAAGATGCTATTTCTGCCTCTAAAATTCCACAACAGCTCTTCTGAGAACTCTTGATTCAATGTTTTCCAAAAGGCCTTGGTTGTCAAATGTATTAATTGATCTTCAACAATATGTGTATGCATACAGGGAATAGTACATCTGCCATTAGCCCACGTACTTCCTTAGCTCACGAATAAACTGAGAGTCAGACTGAGAAACAGGCAGACTGATTGATGGCTCACTTTAAAGCAGTGTCCTGCTAATCAGTCTGCCATAGCACCCAAAGAGTCAATGCCAGGAATGTGCAAGACTTTCTAACTGTGTGTCCTCAGCTCGGCGCTTGAAAATGCTTCTTTAGGGGTCTGATCCTTGCAAGGTGCAGAGGAAACTATTCTGGAGTACCCAGTTTCTGCATCTTGCATTCACTCAAAAGGGAATTAAGAGCATTAAGTTCTTGAAAGGCAAGCTCCCACTCACTGACGTTGCAGCTTTTAGAGCTAATGTATGCACCAAATGTGTTGTTTCTGAATCTTCTACTGATTTAAAGACAAAAGCTTTTAACTAGAATCTGATGCCATGCAATTAAAGAAAGGAATAGAGTGCTCATTTTGAACTTATGACAACATGAATTCCCCAGGGAAAAAATGTAGATGTGCTTTTTCAAATCTAAACTAAAATTGCATTGTTAAAATAGAGATATTAAGAAAAAAAGAAAAAAAGAAAAAAAAAAAGAGGTACTAGCTTCAGCAGGGAGTCTTTCACGTTTCTAACTCCCATGAAAAGATTTAGAGGCTTTGATGGTGCAATTATCCACTATAAAAGATCTGTACGGTGCCTAGAATGTTTGCTCCATTTTGTGTTTCAGTTTGGACTTGAAACATAAATATGTCAAAGACCAAGGTTCTTTCCTCTGAGCCTCCCCACCAATTCTCTTGACAGTGTCATAAGCCTATACAACAGATCTCGTTTACTAAGAATTTACGGTTTGCTGCCCTGAATACCAATGGGTGTAGTGCAAAAAGGTTTGATTGCTGAATTGCAATTTAATAATCAAGTTATAAAAGCTATTACAGATCATGACCTACTGACCAGACACATAAATATTTAATCATGAGTCAAGATTACCTTGCACTTGTTCTCAACAGAACAGCTTCTGAAAGAGAAATGGAGAGAGTTTCATAGCTTGTGTTACAAGATACCTCGAGTCCAGTACTGTTAAAGACTGGAATATTTGTTTGGATTTAAATTATTTGCATACACCTACTACTATGTTTACTACACAAGGATTATATGCAAGTAGAAAAAAAAAAATGTTGTAAATGGACATGGACAGAGGAATGGAGTGCACCCTCAGCAGTTTGCAGATGACACCAAGCTGTGTGGCACAGTCGACTTGCTAGAGGGCAGGGATGCCATCCAGAGGGACCTGGACAGGCTGGAGAGGTGGGCCCAGGCCAACCTGATGAAATTCAATAAGGCCAAGTGTAAGGTCCTGCACCTGGGTAGGCACAATCCCAAGCACAAATCCAGGCTGGGTGGTGAATGGCTGAGAGCAGCCCTGAGGAAAAGGACCTTGGAGTCTGGGTTGATGAAAAGCTCAACATGAGCCTGCAGTGTGCACATGCAGCCCAGACAGCCAACCGAGTCCTAGGCTGCATCAAGAGAAGCGTGGCCAGCAGGGCAAGGGAGGGGATTCTGCCCCTTTACTCTGCTCTCGTCAGACCCCACCTGGAGTACTGTGTGCAGTTCTGGAACCCTCAGCACAGGAAGGACATGGAAGTGTTGGAGCGGGTCCAGAGGAGGGCCACAAAGATGATCAGAGGGCTGGAGCAGCTCTCCTATGAGGACAGGCTGAGAGAGTTGGGGCTCTTCAGCCTGGAGAAGAGAAGGCTTCGAGGGGACCTGATAGTAGCCTTCCAGTATCTGAAGGGGGCCTACAGGAAGGCTGGGGAGGGATTATTGACAAGGTCTTGCAACAACAGGACAAGGGGCAATGGGTTGAAACTGGCAGAGGGGAGATTTAGACGAGATGTCAGGAGGAAGTTCTTTACAGTGAGGGTGGTGAGACACTGGCACAGGTTGCCTAGGGAGGTTATGGCTGCTCCCTCCCTGGAAGTGTTCAAGGCCAGGTTGGAGGAGGCCTTGAGTAACCTGTACTAGTGGGAGGTGTCCCTGCCTATGGCAGGGGGTTGGAACTAGATGATCCTTGAGGTCCCTTCCAACCTTACCATTCTATGATTCTATGATTCTATGAAATTATTTTACAAAGTCCAGTTCAGATTACTCATCTATAAGGTTAATTATCTCATTAAAAAATAAACGTATTATATTAAGCTAACTCTAAGTGCATAAGCCAAAGTTTTACTGTATCTCCTTCAGGAAAAGTCAATGCTATCCTAGTGATAGCATGTTGTCTCATGTTATCCAAACCTCACCATTAAGCAGTATAAATACTCAGCTCCAAAGCTCCACAGAGACATGGAGCTGTAAAATTTGAACCGTTTTTATGCTGTCATGAACTGTAAAAGAGAAATCATGGTTCTAATTTCCTTGTAGTAAATGAGAATTGAAAAGTTCTAAGAAAAGGAAAACAGAATCTCAGTAAAATGTAGATTGAATGAAATAACACAGACTTTGTCACGGTCTCTATTTTGTTTAGTAATGTTTGGCTTTTGTTCTCAGCTGAAGTGCTGTATCAACCTCTTGGACACTCCAGGCAGAAACAACTAGCTTTGGTCTTTCAACACCTCTTTCTTTTGTTGTGGAATGCAAGTTAGAGCAGTTAGGTAGTACAAATAAGCTCTAAATCTCATTAATCTTGCTCCCCTTTCTGTTCTCAGTTGTGCAGACTCCAGTGTGGTGATCATGTTTTCCATTTAGGCAGCTATCATTTGCTCAGAAAGAAGAGTGATGCCTAATTACAGAATATTTACCAAAATGGTTGGAAGTACAATATTGCATTTGCCATCCCACATCTATAATTTATCATAGTTAGAGTCATCTCTACTTTGTTTTCTTCCATATGCTACTAGGAAGGAAAAAGGAAAAAAAAGGTAGATCATTGTGATGGTTTGGGAGTTCCCCCACACACACACACCTTGTAAAAGACTAGAACTCAGCCGGCTGGAAGTTAAGAGATGAGCTCTATTTACAGTTTAGCACAATGTACAAGCAGACATATACACAATACACAGGAATATTTACAGAAATATACAAGTTAAAAGTAATACAGAAACACAACTCCCCTCCCAGAAATCAGAGTCCCCAGGAGGGGCTCCCAACCACCCTTCCACCTTCTCCCCACCCCTATACCTTATCCCAAGGTTTGTCTTATGCACAAGATGAGTTTGGAGGATCGGCCAGGGGAATTAGAAGAGAAGTGGTTAGTGAAGATTAATCGACAAGACAGAAGAAAGCCAGAAGCTGCTAGACCGCCCGAGACGCTATACTGACTAATCTAATGCTTTGGTTTCTTCTCTTAAACATCTCAGCAAGCCTATGAGTGAAGTAGACATCACCATTGTTTTCCTTTCACTGCCTATAGTGTAATTTTCTCTATTAAAATATTCCAATTAGCCTCAAACCAGCACAATCTTTTTTTTTTCTGTTTTAAAGGTAAGTACATTTTCAATAGATTTTATTTAACATCAATTAGGCAAATTATACCTCCCATCCAAAGGTTCCAAATGTTAGCAAGGCATTAGTGACCTGATCTATCTCCATGGCTACTACTGGAAGGAATCTGTGCTTCTCTTTTCTACACTGAACATTACAGCAATCATGGGAAGAATCATGCTAACAAGATTTCAGACCATACTGGCAGTAACCACATAAGAAACACCAATCTCAAGAGATTTCCCACCATTTATGGCCAAGAAACAGTAAGAAATGTTTAGAACCCTCCAGTTAAAATTTGTAAGCCTATATCTGAACACTGGCTTCCCTCAGTATATGCACACATAGGGACTGCTTTGTGGCACAAAGATGATAATAAATGAAAAAAAAAATGTACAGAGGAATGCCAAAAACCTCATCAGAGTTTAAAATAATCCCTATTAGCTATCTCTGGGACATCAAGTTTCTAAAGCTATAATGAAAAACTGCTGTTGAATAAATAAGTAATAGTATCTGCTGTGATACTGAAAGCGAATGAATGTGTAACAAACTACGTTATATAGTATGTCTGAGTACACTGTGTTTGCTTTTAATGTACTTGTAGACAGGTGAGCATTAACAATATATTACTTCTTAGTTCTTCTATAATTATGTAAAAACTCCATGTCATCTTCAAGATGTGCAGTGATATACAATCAAAGATATAACACATTGTCTTTGTCAAAGAACATACAAATTACTGCATAGAGATATGTGGCTGAGAATCTTAATTAGAAACTGGCTTCATTCCACAAAAGCAGGGGGAAATAAGAGGAAAATCATTCCTAAGAAAGGCCTTTCATTCTTCAGGCTGCTAAGTCCTAGGTAGCTATCACACAATCTTTCTTTCATATATACTGATCTCTAGCCCGTCAGGTCATATGTACAACCTTGCTCCTCTGCAACCCTTAAGCTTATTCTATTTGATTTGCTGAATAGCAAGCATCAGATGGGTGAAAGGTTTTGTTTTACTTTGGAGAAGCAACAACAAAGAAAAGCAGTTACCAGCACTTGAAGGGCCATTTCAAAATTACGTGACCTAATTGGAATCTCTTAATTTTCCAGGATGGTTATAGCAAATCATGAATGTTGTTGAACTGACTTCCAGCCTAGGTGTGATATAAACCTGTTAGAGGTATTTAATCCTGGTGTTCAAGGCCAGGTTGGACGAGGCCTTGAGTAACCTGTACTAATGTGAGGTGTCCCTGCCTACGGCAGAGGGTTAGAACTAAGTGATCCTTGAGGTCCCTTCCAACATTACCATTCTATGACTTTATGAATCCCAAAATACAGGTTAACATTAAAATTATGTTTTTCTGAAAAAGTATGTGTGAGGAATGAGTATAGAAAACTAGATTATGGATATCCTGAACTTAAGCAATAGTCAGAAGAAAAAAATTAGATCATTCTAATTCCCAAGGTAAGGGACATCACATGCAGTTCCTTTTCCTACCTGGGAAGATCAGTGTTTTCTTTATTCCTTCTCCCTATCTGCTCAGAAGAGGCTAAAATACTGTGGTATACTGTACTTAAAGTATTTGCCACCACTGTTGATATTGTGCAGAAAAGTGTCTAGAATTCATTAGTTTATGAGTAGGAAATAATTACCACCTGATTTTATAGCCTGCTGTTTACAGAACCAACTGAATCCTCAGCCTCGAGTTTTGGCAACTCTTCCCAGAAAGCTTCTTGCACTGTAAAAAGTTATTGCATAAATGTCATGATTGCATCTAAAAACAGAAACTAAATGCAGATTCCTCCTCCCCTCAACAAAGGCTTTAAACTGAGAGAAGGGGCCCAGCTTTGTACCTCCACTGTCAAAACCAAGAGGACAATGCAGGTGTGTAAAGAAATTCTTGTGGCTCTATCTGTGGCAATGCAAGGTAAAAAAGTAGGATCTGGGGAGATGAGGCAATCTCAGCTTCAGGAATCAGCTAAGTGGAAGCTTTCAGAAAGGCAAGTTTGGTCTTAAGCATCCAACAGCTGCCTGCATCTCTTGTTGGATCTGCTCCATCATGTTGCCAAGGAAAACCATATAGGCTTGGTTATAGCTTTTATTTGAAGAGAAATCCTGGGAGAGACCTCTGGTTCTTCAGTTCTAACCTTTCCTTGTGTAAGCAAACGTGCTTCTTTCTTAAATGTGTTTCTATACATACACTGTGTGAATCTCCTACTGCAGAGTATTAATGTCAACAAAAGGTTAATAAAAAATAAGGTTTCCAGGCTTTTTATCATGCCTGTCTGCTCCCACATGATTTGTTTTATTACTGAAGCTGATGGTTTTCAATAGCACTTACAGCAGGAGCAGTGGAGTTTAACTCTCACTTCTTATTGAAACAGCCAAATGAAGAGTTGAGTAAAATCTGTTGCTTATCTATTCTTTCTAAAATAAAAAGTGAAAGTTAAAAGCTGACAGGGTCATGGGTAAGTGTTATTGAAAGTCACAAGCAGCAAGCAGTTTGCAGCTAGAAAAATTTTTTTCTTTCCCTTCCTTTTCTGCAGTCAGTCATGGTATTGCTATTCCCATGCCCTTTAAACTGCATGGATGCTCTGTCTCGAAATGAGTTTCACCTCTCTTATTTTTAGATAAAAAGTAGCATAAGCCAAGGTTTGTGCTTAGACCAAAGAATCCTGCAATCTAGATTTTAAACACCATCTCTCCACTGAATCACCTTGCCACCCATTTTTTAATTCCCTCCCCTCTTTAAATTCCCAGTTTTAGAAAAGAAAGAATGGATAACAGATCTGTCATAGAGTGCTTTGAAATCCATAAAGAGGAACAGTTAAATATTATTTCTTCAAGGCATATGCCAGTATCATGGTTCATAGAGAAGCTAGAAGGGGAGATCTGTGGAACATTTGGGTGTTCAGGGATCATTAAAAATATTGTAACCTCCTTTATAATCAAGAAAATCTACCACATCTAGAAGATGAAAGAACAGATCTGAACAAAGATTCCTTCCTTCACTCTTACTGTTAGTGGAGGCTTTATGCTAAGACACCAAAACATCACATAGGACATTCACAAGTGAAATGAATATACTGTAGAGTTCATAAAACAGAGGGGAGAAAGAGACATCAGGCCCAGAGAGTGGTGGTGAATGGAGCCACATCCAGTTGGCAGCTGTCACTAGTGGTGTGCCCCAGGGATCAGTGCTGGGCCCAGTCCTGTCTAATAACTTCACTGATGATCTGGACCAGGGGATTGAGTCCTCCATCAGTAAGGTTGAGGATGACACCAAGTTAGGAGCAGGTGTGCAAACTGTTGGAGGGCAGGAGGGCTACACAATGGCAACAATAACCCCAAGCAGTGCTACAGGGTGGGGACAGAGTGGTTGGAGAGCAGTCAGGTAGAAAAGGACCTGGGGATGCTGGTATAGAGTAGCTGAACATGAGCCAGCAGTGTGCCCAGGTGGGCAGGAGAGCCATTGGCATCCTGGCCTGGATCAGGAACAGTGTGGCCAGCAGGAAAAGGGAGGTTATTTTGCCCCTGTGCTCAGCACTGGCCAGGCCACATCTTGAGTGCTGTGTCCAGTTCTGGGCCCCTCAATTCAAGAGAGATGATGAGGTGCTGCAAGGTGTTCACAGAAGGGCACCAAGGCTGGTGAGGGGCCTGGAGCACAGCCCTGTGAGGAAAGGTTGAGGGAGCTGGGGGTGTGCAGTCTGCAGAAGAGGAGGCTCAGGGCAGACCTCATTGCTGTCTACAACTCCAAACACTGCACTAATAACAATGAAACATAACCAATCAGTTAAGACACTTTCCTTGAAAAAAGTGAGACCAAGTTTCAGAAGAAATGGACCTCAGTATCATTTTCCCTCACTAAAAGACACTGACCTGGGCAAATAACAATACATTAAATGTAAAATTGTGCTCTGAAAACTGTTATCACTGCAGAAATGCTAAGAGAACTTATTTTGACTGTGCAGTGGAAAGGACATTACTCTGTAGTGACAGGATGAGGAGTAATGGGTTTAAACTGGCAGAGGGGAGATTGAAACTGGACATCAGGAAGAAGTTCTTTACAGTGAGGATGGTGAGAAAATTAATACCTTTATAATTGAATTCCTAGCACTGGAACAGGTTGCCCAGGGAGGTTGTGGATGCTCCCTCCCTGGAGGTGTTCAAGGCCAGGTTGGTCAAGGCCTTGAGTGACCTGTACCAGTGGGAGGTGTCCCTGCCTATGGTGGTGGGGTTGGAACTAGATGATCTTTGAGGTCCCTTCCAGCCTAAACCATTCTATGATTCTATGATTTTTTTGAAACCTCAGAAATTTTGTGATAATCAAAAATCCACTTCCCACCTTTCTTTCACCCATTTATATCTTTTTAGCTACATCAATGCTAAAGCAGAATTTGTCATTATTTGTTTACTTTTTCACAACTTGAGCCTGACAGTATTGGAATATGCAAGCTCCTGTGGTGGAGCTTCTCTTATAATCCAAATTCAAACCCCTCCTTAACAGCTCCCTACCACTGGCAAAACAGGAAAATGGAATCATAGAATCATAGAATGGTAAGGTTGGAAAGGACCTCAAGGATCATCTAGTTCCAACCCCCTGCCATTGATATTTTCTTTGAAATTATTTCCAGATCATCCATGCTTAGCACCCTTCTCTTTGACTGTAAAGCACAGTTCCTTTAAAAAGAATCACACCATTTCCTTTACAGCTTTGTGCCTAACAAGGTTACAAAGCATTGTGTTGCAGTTTGTTGCCCTCCTGACAGACAGAACTGCCAAAAAGCCATTTTCTCTTAAGAGTCATTGGAGTGGCAGTCTTTATCCTGTTGGTCCTTTTTTCCATTTACATCATCAAACGAGTGATATTTACAGAAGAGAAGTTACTGTTCACGTTGCAATTTAATTAATGTTGAATTAGCATGTAATGCTATGAACAAGCTTGGAATCAACATGTTTGTTGTGCCCTCACAGAAACGCTGCAGAATTGATTAGAGCAAGCTAAGGATTAAGCTGCTGATTTATTGACAAGAAGAATGTCACCTTTATCTACAGGCAGAGCTGTTTGTCTCAGCTGGAGAGTTCACAGTGCATGTGGCTTCTCTTTTCCTCATCACCTTTCTGCTCATTTCCCCCATTTCCAGGTGAAACAAACAACACTCCTTGAATTTTGGGGGTTATTTGAGGTCACTATAGAGGTAGGAACTACATCCACCTGCAAGATCACACAGGTTCTCAGACTGCTAGAAACAAAGTTTCAAACAAACCGTGATGGTTTGGGAGTTCCCCACCCCCCCACACTTTGTAAAATGACCCAGACTAGAACTCAGCCAGCTGGAAGTTAAGGACTGAAGCTCTATTTACAGTTTAGCACAACATACTAGCAGATATATACACTATAGACAGGAATATTTACAGAAATATACAAGTTGAAGGTAATACAGAAACACAACCCCGCTCCCAGAAATCAGAGACCCCAGGAGGGGCTCCCAACCACTCTTCCACCTTCTCCCCACCCCTACACCTTACCCCAAGGTTTGCCTTACGTGCAAGGAAGCTCAGAGGATTGGCCAGGGGAGTTAGAAGAAAAGTGGGTAGTGAGATGACTAAGTAGAGAGGAGAAAAAGCCAGAAGCTGCTAGACTGAGATGCTGTGCCCCAGAGACTCTGTGTTACCTATGTTTTGAGTTCTTTTCATGTACATCACAGTAAGCCTATGAGTGAAGCAGACATCACCATTGTTTCCTTTTCACAGCCTGTAATTTAATTTTCTCTATTAAAATATTCCAATTAGCTTCAAACCAGCACACAAACAAACAAACAAACAAACAAAACCTGATCACAAACCACACACACACAAAAAATTCATAACAGAAGATGCCTTTTTATGATATTTGTTATTCTGTATTTCATGATGAGCTGTTCAAAAGTCAGAAGTACAAATGGGACGTTTATTCAAGCAGAAAATTGACACAGAGTAAATTGATGCCATCTGGATTTATCCACCTAATACACTTTGAACTGCTTTTCATACTTCTGGTAGATGATTGCTCCTGAAAGATGCACTTTAATAATATGTGTTGGTGCATCACTTAATACACAGCAGTGGTGATGCATCAAAATGCAGATCAGTCAAGAAACACAATAATGCAGTAATAACAGCACAGAGGAAGGTACTTACAAGCTTGTATGAATCACATCACTGGGTATCTTACAGGTGATTCCTTTTTACAATGATCACTTGGACTGCACTTTGCACTGGGCTGCCTCATTTCCCACAGCCTGTGTTTCAAGGCAGTGGGAAGGGAAGGGAAGGGAAGGGAAGGGAAGG